>WEKY01031353.1:2542-35341 GCA_013390045.1 Picathartes gymnocephalus
TGGAAAATGTAAGCGCAGGAGAACAGGGATAATGTGTTTGTGGAATGCTGTCAAGTTTGCTACCCTTAAAAGTAGACAATTTGATGCATGATACACATACCCACCTGACAAATTATATTGTCCCCCCGATCTTTTGGTTTTTTTCTAATGGCAGAATTGAAGTGCAATTTACAAGTTATTTGGAACTTCTGGAGAAGAGGATTATTCTACATGAAGGGAGAAAGATACAACCCTCATCTACTTAGAAGAATGTGACAGAGAAAAGTGTTTACATAGGCTTATGTCACGCTCAGCTGTACACTAAAACAGCTGCTTGCTCTAATTTAAGACTAAGAGCATTGACAGTGTCCACTAAAAACACTGGACCTATTGTGTTAACAGTGCAGATAACCAGTAGTTGGCATCTAGGCCACTATTTTCTTTCTTTTTTGTTTTTCTTTTTCCTTGTCCTCTCCATGATCCTAGTTGCAGAGCCTTTCAAAAGCATTTTTCATTTTCATTTTCATGTTTTTACACAAATACACACATGCATACTGTATTTGCCTTACTTTTCACTGTTCCCAAACATTTTTAATCTGAGGCTGTAAAGGAAGATGAAACCTCATTGGTTTCTTCCTACAACATCTCATGGATAAAAAAATAACCCTAAGGATTCTATATTGTAACCTTTATCTTCAGGTATTCTTTGCTTTAAGCCCAGATTTTTAGTTTTAGTGATTCATCAGTTAGTGTGAGGTGTTATTTCTAGAGAAGTGTTAGGAGCATAGTTTCAGGTAGTTTCTTCAGCTATTGAAATCCTGTGCCTGATTTTATAGGGTCAAGAGCTACTCACCTTTTTAAAATGTCAGGTTCTGTTTGGCAGCTGAGGCCTCTGCAAAGTACACAGGCTGGCTTGAAGGGAAATACTTCATTGAAAATGCCGAGTTCACAAAACTTTTGAGCAGAGGGCACAAAGCTCAGTGTTATTTGTGGAAGAGATTTTGACAGCACAGTCTCCTGAACCTGCTTCCTTACTTAGGTCTGCCATGTTCATAATTCTTTTGCTTCTTTTCGTTAAATATAATAGAGATAATACAGTTTTTTGCATAGTTATTTCTTTATTATTGATTTCCAAAGATCTCAAAGATCTCCTATCTGAAAGGATCCTTGAACACTGCATGCAAAAAAAAGCTGAGGAATTCCAGTGACCAGGCTTCAACAAAGGAGGATTCCTCCATCTGAAACTATTAACTCATCATGAGAAACTGAGGTCTTATCAGACTGAAAAACAAACCAATTTCCACACATTTTTCGTTTAAAATAATAATATTTTTAAAAACCTTCTTAGAAGTACTTTCCTTTCTCTGTGGGAAGGCAGCAATGGTATGCTACCAAGTGTCATCCTAACTTAAAGGACCAGACAGCCTAAAAAAAAAGTCCCACTTCCCTCATCCCCTTGAAGGACCTCCCCTGCTATTTAGGTTAAATGGAAAGAAAATCAGATTGGGTCAGGGTTCAGTCTCCAAGATTTGCCAGTCAAGGTGATCCTGGCTTCTCATTCCAGCACCAACATCACATTTTTATTTCTGGAGAAATGCAAGAAACAAGGGAAACCAATCTTTTTAACTACTGTTCACATGTAGGAAAAGAAAATCAGGAACAAAGATAAATTACACCAAATACAGTACATTAGTTTTCAGTTCCCTCAGATGGTGTGGCCCTAGTTGATGACTGTTCAGAGAGGCAGGTGAACTACTGGAATTTAAACCATTGTGTAGAGAAGATACTTTACTAACAGTATTGGTCAGAAACAGATCAAATCTTTTAAGTCATTGTATTATACTTTATTTTGTCTTCAAGGAACAAAATGGCAATGCAAAACTCTCAACAGAACAGAGCAAAAGAAATTTAACTGGTGCTTTCATTTTTGCCTAACGGACTTGTTGTACAAGATACCCTCAAAGTATTTAAAAGTTTTCTGATTCCCATAAGGTTTTTATAATATAAGTGGTAGGTTTGAGGGTTTTTTTCATTAGGTATCACTTTTTGCAGTTATTTTACTTTGCAGAACGTAAGATAGCTGCAAGAAGTTCCAGCTGGTGAAGATGATCTGAACAGCAAATGCACAGAAAATCTTTAGAAAAAAATGAAAACCTATAAGATATTATCAAAAATATCTAAACGATAACACTTGTAGATAACAAAAAGAAGTTCAGCAGTACATTGCCAGACAGGGCTGCAGCAGTGATCAAGAGGGTCTCTGGAGTACCAGCCAGAGTGATGCACAGCTTTGATGTGATGTTTGCCTGAAGTTAAATAGTTGGAAAACAAACTCTGTGAGTTTATCTCAATGCGTTCAGGATGCCTACTGCTGTGGGTGGGCAGTCTGAACTGGCTGGCAAGGGAATGCAAAACAATTTCCTTTTTTCTATCTAGGAGATGAAGTTCCCATTCTAAAATCAAAAGTGTTGGGCAGTTGCACCATCTGGAGACTCTATCCAGTGACAGGATAGGTGCCCATGAAAACAGAAAATCCAGATGCTTTTTGAAGGCATAGGAAAACTGTCAGTGAAATCTAAAATAAAGTTATCAAAAAAATTTCCCACTACTCTCAGGTCATATATCCACCTCATGACACTGTTGCTTCAACAAAATTTAAAAGAACTAAAAGAGATCACCTACAACTGAATATAAAGGAGAAAAATTGAATAATCTTAGACCATTATTATTTTAGTAATTGTGAAAAAGAAAATTAATATCTTGCCCAGATCGTAAAGAAAGATACAGGGATCAGAGACAACACTTACTTGGAATGTTTTAGTTCATTTAATTCTTTGTGATTGTGCTTCATTTCATGTTTATAGGACCTTAGTGTTTAAATTCCAGAAGCAGTAATCAAACTGTCAATATGAACTGTTGGGAAAAGAAACTCCACCTTTTGATACAAGTTTGTTTTTTTTTTTAAATCACATCCTTCCAATATAGAAAATAAGTGCAAGGTAAAATGTGTTGGTGAGTATTTAAAGAAAAATATTGACTGTAGTAGTTCATTATGTTTAATCTTATGATGAATTTCCATTTACTGTGAGGGATGAACATAGATGTATTTTTTAACTCTTTTAGACATTATGAAAAATGAATATGTATAATGAATTAAAGATGCATGAGGTAAAAAACAATGCAACTACAGGACAGTACATTTGTACATAATAGTACATTAAAAACATGTTTATCCTGTGACGTTCCTCCTCATTTCTGTGAGATGATTACTAAGTATTTAAAAAAAGAAAAATGTTTTAAGCTTTAAACCTCGAATCAAAGCAGTAGTTGAGGCAGGATTCAGTGGATTGGAATGGATCAGACAATATCCACAGAAACTGTAGAGCAGATTCTTGCAGAGTCCTAAACCTGCAAAATGCTGATGGATCCTCCAAACAAAGGAGACCAACTGGTTCTTTAAGGGAAAGACTCTTCCAGTTTGAACCATTTGCTGTTACTCACTGGTGCTGGCACCCAAACAAAGTATCCCTCCCTCATACATTCCTTTCTCACTAGATATATAATTATTCCTTTACATGTTGTCATAGTTTTAAGCTCCTGACTCAGATTTCTTAAATACCATCTAAGACAACTGTGTATTCCCTTCTCAGAAACAAGAGTTAGGGGTAGCCTGGAAGGAGACACAGTTGCTCTCCACTCTGAACTTTTTTGCCATGGCTTGCGGCTCTATGCACAAGTAGATGCGGTTCTCAAGAGAAGGTTTTTTAAGGATTTCTTAATCATACAGATTTCTGTTAATAAGAAGTTCCTCCTTTTGGACTTCAGTGGCACTTTGTGTAGTCGAATGGTCACTTCCTTTGAGCCAGGATGATGCAGTTGGTTCCCAGATGCATTTAAAGTGTTACTTCATTCACCTCTCCTGCTGCAACACTTCCAGACTTGGTGAGACTTGAGAGAAAGCTGCTGCCAGGTCAAACCTTTTTACCTCATCTCTGCCATTGCAGAGTGTGGACTGTTGTGGGCAACCCTGGGATAGCAGCATCTGATGGAAGTGGTCAGGGAGGAGTATCCCCCACTCAGCTGTGCAAACAGATGTTTCCCTGCTGGACATGGTATGCTCCTCAAGGCACGGAATCTACGTCTTGTGAACTGAGTACACAGGGAATCGTGAGATGCCTGGATCAATAACAGACAATGTTCACATGGTTGTGCTGTCTGACACACACCTCTGCACACATGGAAGTGCGAGTTCTCTCCGTTTTTGCTCAGGCTGGAAAGAGTTGATCTAATTCTTTGCAATTCCTGACAGAATACGGGCAAAGTCTTTTATGTGCCTCTTAATGCCTTTCTTTTTATCCATCAGATATCACTCTTTCAAGTGATTTTTCTATACTTCAAGTCTGTTCCACTATAGGAACAAGAAAGTGAATTTGCTGGGCTTTCTTACAAAGATTTTTGTGAATTAGTGGATTTTAGTTCAGAATTCGTTAGAAATCTGTAATAAGAGTTTTGCTTACTTTGAAAGACAGTTTATAGTTGTTCTGTATTAATGCTAACATTTTGCAAAGGGGCATCTGCTTCTTTTTTTTTTTTAATTGATTTATGCTCTTTTTTAAAGGTAGCGTTATGAGTAAGATGAAACAAACAGAATCTAAATAGATTAATTATTACAGAACCTGTTATGACATGAGAAATTTTAAGTTTATTCTGGAAGGAACAATCACATGGAATGGCACAGGCCGTAAAAGACTGTATCAGTTTTTTTGAGGTTATATTCTTTTCCCTTATGTTCTATAGGACCTTATTAAAAAAAAACCCCTACTGACTGTGAACCCACCTGTCTGTGACATGTACATGCTGAAAGGGTTACAGCTGTGGCAAAAGATATTTTAGTCAAGTATTCAAATAGGAATCAGGCAAGATTGAGTTGTGGTCATGAATACTGGGAGTGTGCAGCTGCCTCACTGTTTTGAGCAGAGGTTTTGGTAGCATTTCTCCTCAGGCGTTCTGCGATCTTTTGCTGGGACCCGTGGACACAGAGCTGCTTCTGCTGCTTCCAGGTCCAGGAGTTCACCACTGGCATTCGCAGTGTGAGGCAAAGGGAGTCTCTGTACTCAAAATTGGTCTAGAAGCTGGGTAGCCAGCTTTGTCATCTCACTTCAAAAGCACCGCACTGTGCTTGGTTTGGGGGGATTGCTTCGTTCATTTTTCCCTCAAGTAAAGGTAGGCTTCCTTAGAAATTGTTACAGATTAGGTTTCAAGAGTTCCAAGCAGTTTTTCGTTTTGCTTTCCATTTCTCCTGGGCAGAACTATTTCTTTTAGGATTTGAAAATGAATAGATGATAATTTCAGTTATGTACACCTGAAATAATCTTATTTAAACTGTTTTATGGTGCCAAATAAGAGTAAGTCTCCAACTTTCATTTTGATTGTGAAAAAGTTTGCTTCAGTAGTCTGCGTGGGTATTGCAATTTTTAGTCATCATTTAATGTTTCAGCACCATTTAAATCTTTCATTTTTGCAATTTTTTGAAATGTGCTTAGGTTTAATTAAGTAGAGCAAAACTTTGCATTCTTTCTCTTTAAAATGGAAACTTAAATCTCTTCGTTTGCATTCTGTTTGTTGTAACATTATTGGCCAAGTACAGATATGGTGTGATGAAGTATGAAGCTATTTCAGAAATTAAGAGTCAGGAAAATTAAACTGTGGCAGTTTGCAAAAGAAAAGATTAAGATTTGAGCATAAATTTTTGCAAGTTTAACTTCCCTGGGAAGTAGAAAACTTAGGAAAATCATATTGCTTTCTTCAAATACCCTTTTTCCACAGAAATCCACGGAGTACTGTGGCTGAAGTATTCTGTGGGATCATTTGAAAATCGGGTGATATATTCATATTGATTAAGGGAATCGGTGTTAGGAATCTAAAGAAAACATTGTAAGATTAGGAATTACAATAATTCCTTCAGTCTGATAACTTCAGTTAGATCAGTGAAAGCAATACCATATATGTGCTTTTCTTTCTGCTGCATCCAGCAGAACAGAGGAGTTGGATAGGAAGGAGCTTTTAGGAATACTCTGTAGTCTTTCTGAAATAAATCAAGCCTTTTATTTGTTGTCTGTGTGTTTGAGGGAGGGGTTTTCCACAGTACTTCTCTAAATTACTTTTCATTTTTTTCTTAATACAACATGTTCCAGGTAATACAACATATAAGCTGGTAATCTGTGTGGGTACTGGGCATTTCTTTTAGACTTGGATGTCACTTAGGTGTCACAGTTGTGCTTTGCAGACAGTGCATGCTCTGAGAATACGTCATAAAAAAACAGTATGTACCACTGCAGTTGAAGGACACTTGAAACCTGGACATGATTTTGCTGCATGAGGCTATTTTAGTAGTAGGGAAACCTTTGTAAGAAACTGTGGCTTTGTGTACCTACATTTGCTTTCAGAAATTCAGCTGCTGAAGAAATACTGTGCTGTCTTGAGAGGGCAGTCACATGGGAAAGTGAAAGAGTGTTTTTATGTGCCATGACACAATATTAATTTTTTTTCTTCTTTCCTCTTAAGTGAAGTGTAAGAATAAATATTTGTACTTAAAAGGATTTTTTCCATAGAAATGTGTTGGACACATTTTGGTTTTGTAGTAGTGTATTCCATGTTTCTGAATACATGGATTTAATATATAATTTAAAAATATATTTAAAAGTTGTGTCAGAACAGATGTTTCAGAGATACAAGCTACACTTAGCTACAATAACCTGATGTAGCTTAGTTTAAAAGGATTAATGTGGCTTTAAGGAATTGGTTTCCTATGGTAACATCAGAATGCATGTATTACATGCAGTTACAATTTACTAGGGATTGTGCTTATACATTTCCATCTTAGCAATAATGGAAAAGTAATACTGTAGTGACTTACCGTGTTCTTCACATGTAGCACCAACCAATTTCCAGGTAATCACTATATATTCAGGTGGATGGGACTGTATAAAAATGTATTATCTGTATGCCAGTCATCCCTAATTTTGAAGTGGTATTTTTAAATTACCACTTTTTTTTTTTCTCCTTGAATTAGTCCTGGCACAAATAGTAGGTTTCATGAGCTGCAGGTGTACAGAGGTGGGTTTGTTTCATGTTTGGAGGTCTCTATTCTTGCCTGCCACTTTCACTGCCACTGCATTGCTGCCTGGATCTTCAAAGCAGCAGAAGGATGAATGCCTTAATACAGTCTTAGTGGGTCTTCTGACAGTCCACAAATGGTATTTTGAAGTCCAAAAAAAATTATGTTCAGTCTTTAATCTTCAATATTTACAGAGGCCTTTGGGCATGATCAGAAAATACTGCTAACCATATCCAAAATAAGCATTTTATACTGTCAAGTGAGGAAACTACAAGTAAGCATTCTTCTGTGGATCTTGATTTACAATAACAACAAGAAGTATATATACTTTTAATAAAGCATTCTAATAATTTAAATCCCTTACTGTTTATCTGTATTTAAACATTACAGAATGAAAGAGTACAGTTTGATAATTCTAAATATAACTTGATTGTTTACCGCAGTGGGGTAAATGTGACTTCTGTGAGGTTGCTTATTTTGCAGCCATGAGGAAACTGCTGATTTTCATATTGAAGTTGTAGTTCTCCCCTTTTCCATAATGACACAAATACATCGACATCATAAAAATACACCTTCTTGAAAGAACAGTATAATTGAATCAGTAAAATTTTAGAAGTTCTTAGTAACTTACTGATTTAAGTCCTAAGTGCGTTTTTTAGGGGAGGAGGGCATGTTCTAGCAGTCAAGTTAGCAGCTAATATACACCGAACTGTTCAGTCTACAGAACTACAAAATTGATAAATATAATCTCAGTGGTTATTATAAATACAGCTGCTCATTAATTTTTCAGTACAGCTGCCTTTCGTCTGGAAATGCTGACTCATTGAAACCAAAAGTTTTTAAGAATCCAAGAAAACTTGGAAGAGTGTTTCCTAACAAAACTGTCTGCTAAATGTGCAGCCAGGGAGAGCTTCCAAGGCAGACAGTCAGAGCACTCATCTGGGAAGTTCAGATTTCTGCTTTGCCTGGTTCTCAGTCAGAGGGCAGAGCAAGATACCTCTTTTCCCAGAGGACTGACAGGACCACCAACTCACTAGATTTGCAGGAATTCTCTTCGTTTATGATATTAACTATAGGCTTAACTGAGGTATGTTAAGATGTACATACTGGATTTTTAAACACATGTACCTTAAAAAACTTTGCTGCCGGAAACGTGAACAAGCACAGCAGCAGTTCAGGGTGTTGTCATTTCACCGTCCAAACAGAAAAGAAAGGTCACTCTATAAGGAAAAGTTATCTAAATCCATTAAAAGCAGACAATCTTGGCTTGATTGAGCTGATGTTGCTAAAATGCCTATTTCCTCAGCACAAAGAGCAATAACCGGGAAATAACAAGGTCATCTATCATGCTCTTCGTCCCTTTCACTTGCTAGAAAACACTTTCACCCTCAGCTAGTTTCCTCCCAGAAACACAGCCTGCACACCAGGGCCTTTGGTTGGAAAAGGGTGGGGTCTTGGCTGCTGTGCTGCATGGCTGGATGCTGATGTGTTGAGCTGATTTGTAATCATTTACGTGCTGCATACTTCCATACGTGATTCCATAGCCTCAACTATTACTCTGTTAAGTACCGTAACAACTTCTAAAGGGCGGGGTGAAAAACAACCTTTCTGGACTTCATTCTTGCAGAGAAGTTAGAAAATTAAATAAGTAAAAGAATATCTATGCAGGGATGTAGAATAGTCATGGTACATTTTTCAGGATGAAGCTGTGAGTGTTGGATCTAGGGTATGCTGGGAGTATAATGTGAAAAAATGTAAGAGCGTTCCTGTTTCTGAAGCTCAAGAAAAACATAGCCTTAAATAAAACTACCACATAAATAAAGTCTCAAGTCTTGTATGAGAAACTGAATAAAAATAAATAAGTTATGTTCATATAAAGAATAGTTTCAAAATTCCTTGACCATAGAAAATATTAATTCTTATAAACTGAGTATCTCTTAGGAATTTTGTTGAAATAAATAGATGCCTAAAATGGGGATTCATTACTTTATTTGACAGTTGTACCAGCTCCTCATCAATCCTTTTGGGCAAAGCCAGAATCAAATTATAAAAATCGACCTTCTATTTATATTTGTAGTTTAATCATTTGCAAATTAGCATTCTTACTGATAGCATTCATAATAATCTACTTGTGTAAGCATGTGTACATTCCACAGAGTGCATTTTTGTAGTTCATTTAGGATGATGAGAAATTGCTGGGTTGAGTATTCTGTGAAAGTTTTACAAAATGTTCGCCTTGTCTTTTTGCAAGCATATATAGAAATCAAGATATTGCTTACATTCTTCTCTTGTAGTGGTGTTACTAAATTGAGAAAAATGTCATTTTTGGCTGCAGCTGAATTTCGATTTATTTTGTATTGAATAATTCTAACTTTTGAAATGGCAAGTCAAAAGGGGAAATATAGTTCAATGTTAAATAATTATGGAATATTTTTAAATTAGTATTTCAGGAGTGAGAAAATTTGGCAGTAGAAAGAAAACATAATAGGTACATTTTGGCTTTAGGATTAGTAACACAGACTTTTATGTAAAGTCATTCTCTGTTCTCTCTATTGTTACAAAATCAAGGATCATTTTTTAATTTGACTAATGATGATACAAGTTAAAAAGTCTAAAAATACCTTAAAGCCAAATTGACAAAAAGGAAGGTACGTTAGAGTATGTGAGCTAAGGTGAAATAAAGCTTCCTTAAAAAATCCACGTCACAGGGAGAGCAGAACACTCTGGGTACAAATGTTTGGGTTTGTTGGGTTTTTTTAGAGACCACTGTTAAGAGTCATAGGCAGAAATGAACGTGCAACTTTTAGTCCCTCTCAGCTCTAGAGTGCTTTCCTTAATAACACTTCTTTTCTGCTGTTCTACCATAGAAGAATAGAAACACAGGTAACACTAGTGCTAAATCTCTAAGATCAAACACTATTCTTTCTGTTACCTGCCATACTAATTCCAGGTCCTATGAGTACTTTTCCCGTAGTTACTATGAGGGTGATGATTAGGGTAGGTGCTGAGGCTGATTAGCAGAGAAAAGATTAACTTCTGTGATAAATGTTGGAAATCACAATGTCTAAAAAAATTTTTTTTCTCTATTTTAACTACTACAAATTTTGTCCTTTTTTATCAGCAAGGAAACAGAGTTATGACATTTTCTACTGGATTAATTGGATGTCCAATTGGAAATTGTGAAGAAAGAGGAAAACAAATTTTCAGTGACCACATTCACTCCTGACATATTATGAGATGCTTTTGCTTGTCTCTTGCTGTTCATTTGTTTTCTCCTCAGTACTTGTTAAATACATTGTTAAAATTTGACGATAAACCATCATAACCAAATTTATATATTTGTTCCCCTGCCCTTTAAAATAATCACAATGTCTGCTGCAGATTATAAGTGAGTTACACACACTGATGTGACTCAAGTGAAATACTTCCCATATTAAAACTCTTTGTTGATTGAGAGGTCTTTAGGATATGAGAAATTGAATTAAGAAAATAAAAGTTTTAGACTGCCAGAGAAAAATAATTAAAAATCACTCTTTTATGTAATATTTTTTTGCAAAATACGGTCAAAGTCACAAGACAGCATCAGACAGCATTTTTTAATTGCCAGAGTGTTAGCTGTGATGGTTGTGAATTCTTGTCAAGTGAAGAAATTAGTCATTAAAACTGACCTTTTTTCCTTCAAGTTTTGAAAATTTCTCTTAAGAATGCTTAATTTCCTGTTAGGAATATTTATTTTATTCTTTTTCTCATATTCAGATTATTTGGAATGCTTTATTTCTCTCCAAATTCTCCCTTCTCCTCCTCCCAGCTGTATAGTGAAATAGATAACCAATACAGAATAAAAAATAACCTCTCATCTCCTCCTCATGTTAGAGTAAGATGGTTTTTATCAGTACATCAAGTAAAATCATGTCAAAAACATGTATCTCACTTGAGACCGAGCATGATAAGGAGAGGGAGCTTCCCACCTGAGGAGACTTTCAGTGGTTTTTTGGGATTTTTTTTGTACAGCTTGACTGGAAGGTCAGAGTTTTTTCTGGTACAGAACATCTAGTCGCAGGCCAGATCTCAACCATATAATAGGAGCTTTACAAATAGGAGAGAAATTAAATGTTCTGGAGGTTGAAATATGCTGCTGCTTCAAAACTTCAGTGCCGCTTGAGTGTGGAACACATTGTTGAGGAGTGTTTCAAAAATGTGTCCTTCTCTAAATGTGGGAATGTTACATCTGATACTAACGAAGTACAGCCATGTATTTAAGGCAATTTCTCAAAGAGGGTGCGTATGTAGATCTAAGAAGATTTTTCCCCACAACCTGTACTTATAGCATAAAAAAAACCAGACCTGGACCAAAACAGTCATTGTAGTGAGCACGTTCCCATCGGGTGTCCTTGCCTGTTCTGGAGGATTTGCTCAGCTGAAGGCAGATACTTGTAAGGTTGTTGCTTCTCCTTCTGCTGTCCTTGTTGGTGGCTTATCCTCCAGAAAGCAAAGAATCATTCCCCCGCAGCGCCTTCCTTGTTTGCTGTTTCTCTTTGTCACATGTGCTACGCACACTTGTCCTTAAGAGGCCAGTGGGAAACTTCTCTTTACAGATCCTACCCCTTTTGTCAGGCAAAATCCTCAGTTAGGCAATCTTCTACTCCCCAGGATTTTTGGGTTAGAAAAGCTGATTTATCTTTGGCAGTAGCTTTTTTTTTTTTGTCCTATTACGCCACAGTCTTAAGTGTTATGATTGCCTTTCATTAGCCTGTTGCCCATAGTTTCAGTGGTTTGGGGAATCTGCCTCCCATATATAAAGTTTAATACAAACAAAGTTTCATAAGCAGAACTTGTTTTCCAGATCTTCTCCAAAACCATTATTGCTACATTTGAAACTTTTTTAGGTATTATATTAGGATTATTGCATGGAAATTTGCAGGCAAACCAACATTCACAGTGTATTTCATTTTTTTTTTTCATCAGTGATATGGCTATAATTGCTTTTTTATGTTTGTATGGGAGAAATAGTGTCTCTCAGTTCATATTGCACTGTTACTGAATTGCAAAAAATAACATCTAGCCATACACTTGACCTGCTCGTGTTGAATTTGCCAACAGGGTCTTGTGTAATTTCTGTCCAAAACGTTACCCAGTTGCTCAATCCAAATCACCTCCATGAACAGGTATTTCCAGTAGTGTGCTGTACTTCTGGCAGCATGATTGGCTTATTACAATGTTATTTATGTTAAATACTGAAATAGGTGTGTTAAAAAAATCCCCCATTTTAAAAAATTATAACACTAATATGGCAACTTCATAGACTGCATTGTCCAAACTGTTCAGAAAAAGAAAAAAGTAAGATGGAACACTGGAACTGATTGCCTTGCTAGAATATTTAATAGTTTTCAGCTAACATAGAATAGTTAATAAAATGGGTAGCAATACACTGGTTTTCCCTCTTTTTATAATTCTGCAGTGGTCCAGACTGATTGCTTATTTTCTTCAATAAAAGTCTCAAAGAGAAAATGAAACTCTTGAATAAAAGGCAAAGGCATGCTGTAGTTATTTCAGCAAAGAATTGAGTTTATGCTGGAAAACATGCATTTGGACTCTCTTATATGCTTGCCCTGTCGCTCTTGAATGGTGTAAACAAGATACATAATCCCAGATAAATTTAACCATCTGAAAAGTGAGCGTAGTGATTCAGTATAGAGCTATGACATGCTTCAGTTGCAGCTGAAGTACTTTGTGAGCTGTGCTTCAGTCATTTTGGAAGAGCACATGAGTTTTTCTTGATTATACTTCGAAAGAGATATGGAAAACACTTGTTTTCCATGGGATACCAGTGTAGAACTTAAATAACTTACTAAATGTAGGTATTTTTTCCATACATCATAAGAATTCTGACTGGTTTTGTAAAGCCGAAGAGAATGGGATCTCTTGTCCCGTTATTTAGTGATGTGTTTGATTTATCTCTGTTAAAAGTTTTAACTCCAGGTCAATTAAAGCGTAGTCTGTGTATCAGGTGGCGTTTTCCTTGGGCACTATCAGTGCCCAGGGAAAGCTTGGACACTCTGTCCCTGTGGTGTCTCCATCTCTCTCCTGCTTCTCATGCTGCCCCAGCTGGGCTCCCATCCCAAGACTTAGGCAGGCAGGGAGGGTGTCTGCGCCGGGCACTGCCTTTCCTGGGCAGTGGCCCTTGGAAAGGTGGAGAGAGTGACCATTTTCAGGGAGCTGCTTCATGTGGGGAGTGGGCAGCTGCCTCTGGGGAAAGCCAGGAATGGCCTCTTGTCATCCTCTGGCTCGGGCATCCCAGTGGTTTGACATGACAGTGTGGGAGCCCTGAGTTGGACAGGAGGTGGCTGGTTTGTTTTACAAGCCATGAGGGAAAAGTCAGTGCATCCACAATAAAGTGCATGCTTTTTTAGAAAACTTTTTAAGTTGTTAGTGCTGGCACTAAATGCTCTGGATGGGGAAGAGCAGTTTGGATGCTGAATATGCAAATAGATGTGCAAAATATGCATACGCTAACTTTATTTTACAATACGTTTTATTTCTGATTTTTCTTAAGGTCTGAGATGAGTAGCAAAATACGAATGATGAGGGAAATACTTTCAGATTCTGACACTTTATCTGTTGACTTAATGTTTCAGCTAAAGGACTCAAAGATGGACGTGTCTACATCTATGGTTAATGACATACAATCTTACATCTGGTTTGTGACTTGTAATCTAATTATATGGTCACACAGCAGCTGTTTTCTGGGAGATATGTTAGATAATCTGTAGTTTTCTAACTTTCTTCCTGGAAATCTTCATTATGAGCAGGTAAGTGTTAGTTGCTACATACGAATACAGTGTCTATAGCAGTAAATTACAGTTGGAAGTTGCTGATGTGGCTGTAAATCTGCAAACAGAAAATTTCCAATTCAGAGGATTGACTCTGTGTTTTGGAATGTACCAGATTTATACTACTCTAATGGAGAAATATTTTATATATTCAGAAGAATGTTTTAATTGTTCTGAAAGCTGCCATTAGAATTTCTTGATTTAAATTAGCTATCAATATGTAGTTCGATAACATTTAAAAACTGGTAGCTATGGATTATGTTTGCAAAGAGGTATCTTTTGAGAACTAAAATTTAAGAAGGATCAATTGTTTTTATATGTTGATGTATAAAACGAATATATAAATATAAAATTAAAGTTGCAAGATGTAGAACTGAGAGGTGGACTTTATATGTCACAATTTCACCAAAAGGTTTAATAACCATTATGTTCTAGTCACAGGGAGCACAATATCTAAAAATGTGATGCCAATTAAATGACATCTCTTAAATTCATACAGCATATGAATGTGGTGTATCTGCATTGATCTATCAAGGTAGCATAGATATTCTGATATAAGGATTTTTTCCACCATTGTAATCATGCTTTTTGTTTGAATGATGCAATTAAGCTATCAGAAGCTCACTCCTGTGAAATATTTGCATTCATATTAGGTTTTTGCTCTTACACTGCTGCTATTCGCAGGTTTGAATTTCTCACACACTGTTCAGGTGTAATTAATCTACCAAAACTTTGTGATATATAACTTGTATTTGTCTCTAAGCAAAAAATGCCAAAAAACCCAAACAGAACAGTTTACAACTTTGCTATAAAAATTCTTGGGGTTTTTTTCAATATGTAGCAACTCTCTTCTTGTGGCTTTACCTAACAAAGATACCTATTTTATTTCAAAGAATGCATTTATTTAATTCAAATATTCCATCATACCTTTGTTGTCCTCTTGTGTTGCAAATTGTTGTCTACCATATTTTTAGGAACTTAATGCAATTTTCCGTTTGGAAATGTCTAGTTCAGTCAGCTTACCTGGACTAACAGGAATCACTTAACATATTTGGTGAACTATATTAAGTCAGTTTAGCTAGCTCTCTAATCTTTGGCATCTATTTTAGAATGAGTTTTTATAATTTATACAGTTGAAACATGGCAAATACAGTAATACATATTCTGGCTGCCTGTTGCTTTACCAAAAACCTGAAATGTCTCTTGAATCCTGCTAGCCAAGTTTACTTCAGTAGAAGCAGATATGTTTATCTTGTTGCTTGCTTCTGAAGAGAAAACGACTTTTCAGTATTATCTTGATAATAAATAGCTTGTAATTTACCAGCTCGTACCATTAGAACTATATGTAGTAATGAACCAGATAATAATTGTGTGTCAAGGGGCTATTAGGATTGACTTGTAATTTAAAAGTGTATAATAAACAAGATGATCATGGATCAGTTACTGACAATTGAACTGTGTCTATTTATGCTATTTGAAGATTTGCTTGCAGACCTACATTTCATCTCCATGCATGGTGTTGCTCTGTGGATCCTGTAGCTGTTGTTAGTCAGCGGGGGCAGTGTGTTTGCCATCTTGTTTCTACTAAAAATGTAGAAAAAAGGTATTAGTGTTGTCCGCAACAGTCGCCATTGACAGATGTGCAACTGCTGTTGTACTAAAATGCTGTTTTAAGAACCCAGCATTTTCTCTACATTTTTAATAATGGTTCAAGGGAGCAGCAGCCCGGTCAGGTTGTGTTGAGAGGACAGTTCTGCCAGCCTGCTTACCAGGAGCAAAGGACAGGTTAAGGCCTTGCCCCATCTGGGATGTCTGAAGATGCTGATGGCCACTGGAGCCTTGCACAGGAGTTTATGTACTTTAAAGGTTCAGATTAACACCAGGGTCCCATTGCACTGAGTGCCTGGGAGGTGCAAAAGCAAAATGTCCTCTAACCTTGCTGCAGCCTACATGTGCTCAGTGCAGTCGTTTTGTACGGGAAACATCCGTCACCCAAGGACAGTGCTAAAT
This sequence comes from Picathartes gymnocephalus, assembly GCA_013390045.1. Taxonomy (NCBI): domain Eukaryota; kingdom Metazoa; phylum Chordata; class Aves; order Passeriformes; family Picathartidae; genus Picathartes; species Picathartes gymnocephalus. The sequence goes on from WEKY01031353.1 coordinate 18,479, forward strand.
ACTCAGCCACGTGGGGAAACATCAAGAAGTAGAAATTGTACAAATACAGTGCATTGAAGATCCAGTTAGTTAAAATACTTGTTTATTGTTAGGTTTCAATACGATTTCTGAAAGTCAGTGAATGTGTTAGAGGATTCATTTATATTTTTATAATGATTCTGAGCAACAAAAAACTAGCTTATGTAGCAGATGTAGGTATCCTTTAGGTTTGAATAGAAAAGCCACAGAACTTTGGTTTGTGGATCACTATTCTCTTGTCAAGATCACTCTGCTCTTTATCCACATTTTATTATGGTTTCATGTAAAGAAATCTTTGTGCAAAATTATCACACTAACGAAAGTATAATAGGCCAAAGGCTTTATTATTTAGTTGCCTTTTTAATTGCAGCATAAATACAGTTTCAAAGTGTGGTCCTGTAGAAGGCAAATCGTGAAAAGCAAAGTTCTTACATGAATTTCCTCGTCTTACACACTGATTCTGTCATGAACGTATCTGTATAAATAGCTTTAAAATATATATCAAATGTTTAATTAGATTATACTGCATTAAAAATAAACATCGATCTTCAAAAGGTAGATAAGAAAGCCACATCTTGAAAACAGAAACAGCTCCAAATGAAGAAGGCATTTATGTTTAACCAAATGTGTCATACACCCAGCGTGACAGATTGAAGTACTGCTTAGAGTCTTGAGTTCTCCAAGTCAATACAGTTTTTTTTTTCCTTGAAATAAACAGCTTTTCCATTGTATATTAAAATATTGTTTGTTTGCTTTAAATGTAGATATTGGATTATTTCACAGTGTTAATGTTTGGACTTGGTACAACTGATCAAGAATTTCACTTCTGGTGTTTATATACATTTTCTGATTTAACTGCCAAAAAGGTCTTTGATGGAATTAATGAAGAAGGCTCTTTCCCTCATTAGTGTATTTCAAGTTGGAAAATTGAAAAAGCTATGGATTAATAAACAATGGATCAGTGGGCAGGTAAAGAGGAAGAGGAGCTTGTCTTGTATTTGTTTGTTTGCTTGTTTGTTTGTGTAATTAAAAGTAACTACTGGTGAAGAAGTACCTTCAGTTCTCAAAAATTTATGGTTGCTTAAAGGCTGTTGTCTACAAATGCACCTGTTCCTGGCATTCTTCAAGGCGATATTTAGGATATTTAGAGAGCTAGGAATAACCCGTATGCTTTTGTTGCCCAGCCATGTGTTTCAGTCATTGACAGGAAGCAAGAGGTCTTAATGTCGGTGGTAGGGTCCAGTATCAGTGACCTCAAACTCACAAGTTCTGTGTTTTACTTCAGGTAGGCAATGCTGCAGTTGGTGGCAGTTTTATTTTAATTAATCCAAAGAAATGCATTTCCTACCATTTCTGAGACGAATGTAAATCATTTCTTTCTGTTTAAGGAGCTCTTGCAATATTTGCCTTTTAAACAGAAGGAATTACCTGATTTTATTATCTCCCTCAATTCAATTATTTTACTTCACATCCCTGCTTCAGCATCATGTATGGAGATTCATTAACAGTTCTTTGGCAGTCACAAGACACTAATCATCTGTTTACAATATTGATTGGCAGCTTTCATGTAAGATTACATTTGAAGTGAGAAAATAATCCTGCAGCAAATAGTAAATAAAAGACTGGCTATCTTAGGCTCTATAAAGTATTTTTTCAGGTACCCTGGAGACATCTGCATCCTAGTTGGGCCCCCTTAGTGAGTTTCAGCTGTGAAATTACAACAGAATTTCCCATCCAGAAGTTGTCCATTATCTCTAGTCATCTATATTCATAAAGACACAGATTTTTATTCCTATGGATACAGATTTCTGTTGACTTCTAAGTAGTTTCTGAGTTGTAAAAATATTTATGGGCTAACGTAAAATACTTAGCTTCTGATGCCTCAACAATTTCATTTGTTACTGTGTATGCATTCTTTCCATATTATACATAATAGGATGTTGTTATCATATTTCTTGAAAATTATGTACTCTTCAGAATGGGAATTGAGAACCAAACACTAGGAATTAAAAATCTTACTTTTCTGAAGTTGCTGAAAAGGTTGATTTCTGAGGCTCATCAGCACTAGCTTTGTGGGAACTGGCATTAGAAGAATGTTGAAAGTTACATAAATTGCTTGCATTTACTTGTATTACTTCTAAGAGCTTTATTAAGACACCTTAATCTTACTGAATAATAGGAGTATTGCTGCGTCATAAATGTGAGCAATCTTCATACTATGGGGTTCCTTTAAAATATATTACTTTCAGATCGTCAAAATTACTAGCTTATGCAGTTCTATCCAGTCATTTCCCAGAATAGCTTTAAAAGGCAACAGCTAGATAGAAAAGACAAAAAAGTTTTCCCTTTTCATTGGAAATCCTTATTCACATACATATATCTACACTTGTGGTTGTTAATTAGAAAAAAGTTTCCTGAAACTCAATTTAGGTTAGCCACAGAGATATAATAAAGACTTGTATTGCCTTTTCCTACTATTATAAATATTTGAGAATGAGTAAGTTAGTGTGCTGAAGCTAGGTTTTTGCACATGGATAAGAACAGGAAGAAGTGTCAAAAGAAGAGAGATAATGCTGAAGAATTTAGATAAAACTTGGGCAGAGGAGTAGGAGGCTAAATAGGTCTGGCAGCGGCAGGCTGCCTTTTCCATTACTTTCTGATACAATTATGAGAGTTGCTCAAGTTGTGGATGTTGCCTGTTTGTCACGTGATGTTGCCAGCATTTATTTCCGAATCAAATCTATAAAAGGAAATGAGAGTTCTCTGTCCTTGCAAACCACTTGTCTGGTAGGAAATCACTTACAAATACTAAAGTGCGTATTAGAGCATGAAATAGTTCCTTGATGTATGACCTTCAAAACTGGGTTAAGGAAAACAGTTGAAGCTGGGAGTAGTAGAAACTTTCCATACTGGAAGAATTACAGGCTGCAGTCCTGTGTTTTTACAGCTCGCTGGACACTTGTCTTCACTCTGAAACTGTATTTACAGAAGCAGCAGGGGTTCCCAATGGGCAGGGCAGGAGAGCTGCCTGGAGACAGGGAAGAGCTGCCTCCCTGTAATCCGCCGGTTTGACTTCTTTGGGAGAGTCCCCACACTCTGAGTAATGACAACAGAGGCAGGCTTGTAGAAAGGGCTGAAAGCATGCAGGAGGAACTTGAAAAGGGGTCAGGTTCTCAAGGTCAAAAGGTGACAAAGTGCACATTTAGATTTATCTATCTCTTCAAAGCAGCAGGTGAGAATTAACATCATGATTTTCGCTACTCGGTGAAATAATAATCCTTTGGAGTATCTCCATTTTTTTACACTGATTTGTGCCCAAATACATTGTGGCGTGGAATAGACAACTGCCTTACTATACAGCTAATAAAAAATGTGATCTAATACAATGCTACTTGAGATTTAAAACTGGGGAGGACTGAGATCCAATTCTGACAGCATGTAAGTTATTGTTATTGGCCAATGTTTTGAAAATAAAAATCTTGATAATATTTACTGCTGTGAAATGCCTCAAGTTTACCACTTTATAATAAAAGTCTAACAGCAGCACTTCTCAATTCTGTAACAGTCCCTTCATCAAGGATTGCAGAGTGGTTTGTACATACTCACTGACTGGATGTTATATTGACTTAAAATTGAATATGGTGTTCATTGCCCAGGAGTTAAATGATTGCGGAACCAGAACCAGCAACAAAAATGCTGTGGACTGATTTGCCATCCTTTATTCCACATGGACTCTGTTCTGTTTAGTCTTACCTACTCAAATAAAGAAACAAATTTTGACATACGGAATCTGTACATTTTCATGGTGCCATTGCTTTTAATAAACAAACAGCAAGCAAACATCTTCCAGTACAGATGATATACAGATTATGTGGTTTTCAGTAATTTTTCCAGTTTCAAGGCTCAGTGGTCTACAAAGACAACTGTGTAAGCAGCATTTTGAGAACAGGGATACCACCTGCTCTCAAATTTTTGTAAGGTCATTACATATTTTTCATTATTTTTGCATCTTGTTCAGTACTTGCAGATTAATTTCATGCTTTGTCATCATCTGTTGTCCACGAAAAAATTCTCCTTGAGGGAATTACAACAGTACTTACATTTTTCTTTTCACAAGTTCTTCAGAAATACAAAGGGCAGCAATGTTGTAGGATTGTGTAACACACCTTTAATTACTTTCACAAATAATTTGAGAGGTGGTTTGTTTGGGTTTTTTTAAATGAAGAGCTTTTATTCAAGGAGAGGTCCTGACTCTCCAAAATCAGCATAATCTCAAGGAAAAGAATGTGCGTGAGCTTTCCATCCTCAACGAATTTTTTAGGCACTATATACACTAAGTAATTTGCTTAAATTATCTCTCCTGCTTTTCTTAGTTGAGAGCTTTGTGGCCCCTTAAAATAGCAGGTAGGCAGCAACGTTCAAGGATACATGATGGCAGACTAAAACTTGAAGTACACAGTTAAAATGGAAACTAGAAGACTGAATCAGAGGTTTTTGGTTTTCGTATTTTAAAAGCTTTGTTGTCTAGCTCAGAAAAAATGCTCCACTATTTAACAGGTAGTGAAGGAAAAACATGGAACTGTTCTTTGATTTACAGTGTATTCTTATTTTCAAAGCCTATCGAAACCACAGTGCTGGCCTCAAAATATTATGAAAGCACAAAATCATGTTACTAGTTTTGCTTGTATGATCTAAAGACCTTTCAGACCTTTTTTTAGTGTTTGACAGATACAAGTTTGAAGCATGTATTAATATATTTCTCAGACCTTGCAGATGAGTTTTGTGATCTACGAAAGTTGAACTTGTTGATTTCTATAAAATAACATGGCAGATGGAACATGTTTCCAGCAGGCAGAAATAGAACTGCTAGGGCAATCAGGCTGATCCTTCAACTGCACACACTTCTTGGAAATCTAGTGTAGAGTAAGAGCTTAAAAGTGAAGTCACAGAAATAGTTCAGGAAAGGGAGGTAGAATATATCTGTGCTGGTTGCACTTGTGGTTTTGAACACTGTCAGCGAGCTCCACAATTCATGCATTTTGCCTAATGGTGTCACACGGTGGCATGTGGTGACTGTGTGTTTTTATACATTTATAAATGCTGTTTGTTGCCCCAGCTTCTTTCCTTATACTTGCAAGGATAAGATTCTCCTAGGAGCTAGTAAACTTTGTTTTCTTGGAATATAAGATGCCCCAACACAGGTTGTGTTCTGTGAAGGTGGTAATTGCCATCCTCCCATGTTCAGCTCTATTGAACTGAGGTTCTGCTTGGTGCAGACTGATCATGCTTGAAGACTGTTTGACTGCAAAATAAGTCCAATGAAAATGAATAAAAGGTAGATCTGGATGTATGATATTGTAATTCTCTGATACGTCCAAAGTTAGGTTTTGGAGGAGGGTTAGAGGCCAAACTGCTGCTGTGCCTATCAGAATGAGTCACTAACTAGCAGAGTAATTGCATTGATTATTGCACACCCACAAATTACAACAGGAAGTACTTTGCAGGGGGTGGAGGTTATACTTTTCCTAAAGGTTTCTGTATAATTAACCTACTGTAAGTGCTGGTTCTTTAGAAACATCTGAACCCTACTGTTGAGCATGGTGCCAGTTGGCCACCCCTCCCTACGTGGTTGCAGTGTTTCTGGTGCTATTGCTTTGGTGCTAATGAAGGTTTTGAAAATGCTACTGCTGGGGAAATTCAAGTCATGTATTCTGCTTTTGTTTTGAAATTGTAACTGTTTGCCTGTCTTCGTTGTGGACATCAGGAGTTTGAGCAGCTGCCTTTTGTATACCTACAGCAAAACAGCTCCCATGTTAGGCAGAATATTTCATGAAGGATTAAGGAGAGCTGACTGAGCCATAAGGGACACTTTTAACTCGTAAACAAGAGGCTGATTATCAAGAGGCTGTACTTGTTTGTGGAAGAGGTAACTGAGCAGGCTTCCTTGTCTCTTGGGTGCCTTACCTTGTACTTCACCCAGTCATTAAATCCATTTAAATTTTTTTTGTTGACACAGCTTGCATTTGCACTCATTACATGTTTGGAGATGAAGAGCAATTTTAATAGAAAATTAGTTGCTACACTTGGTACGAGCAAACCAGTAATAATTAGAGTCACTGGGGCAAATTGTCACTCACTGTCTCTTTGGGGTTTCTTGGAACATCAGTTTACAACCACCTCAGTTAAACGCTGGATTAGGATTCCAGTTTAAAGTCAGGCTCTCAAAATGGAGACTTTCTACAATGAGCAGAGATTGTAGAGGCTTGCAAGAGAGTCCTGGATCCACAAAAGTAGTTTTTTTCTTCATAATGTTAAATTCCAGGTGTTTACTTGACTCAAATATAAACTTGCTAAAATTGTCATTCTTCTGTTACTTTACAAGGCTTATGCTGCAAAACCCAACAGAATATTGATACACTGATCAGATTTGTGGCGTCAAACATGCCTTAGAAAATCCTGCAGATAGTTTGCCTATACATCCTTCATTTGATTCTACTGGGTGTCATCCTTATGGCATTGGCATTACAGTGTTTCCCATCAGTTGTCACTCTTTTATTCCACAAAAATTTTCCATACTTCCGTGGATGGGAGACTGGGACTGTTTGTATGTATATATATACACATAACCCCTGCACTATGCATTGGGAGGTACAAGTACCCTGCTCGGTAGGGAGGCACATACCTCCCTTCGTGTGTGAATTAATTCTCTGGATCATCTTGCACTGCAGTTGTCACTGGGAGTTGGGGAGGTGTTAGGTGGGAATTTTTAATGCATTGTGTGATTTACTTCTTGTTTGGTTAAGTACTTGAGAGAAGAAGTAGTAACTGAAATTCAGAATAGAAGTGATGACTTCATTTCACACCCACAATGGCAGAATTATGAAAATGTGTAACGTTTGCCACTTCTTTAAGTGTTTGTCAGGTAATCAGACACGTTTAATCTGTGTTTTAGATGAGAAATTGTCTTACAGTCCTGAAGCTTGGGAGAATAAGAGCATAAATTTTGGCTTGAGGGAGATCGACATCACATTGATCGAAGCAATTATTTCCATGTTTACAATGTATTAACAGAAGTAGAAAATACAGCTCTGGATGGAGCCTTCCACATTTTTCTGGGAGACTGAAAGGTGACGTCAGGATAGCTATTAAATATATGCTCCATCCAGAAGGAAGGCAGAAAGAATCTTAGTAGAACTAAAATTGTATTCCTGACCTAATGTGAACTTTTGTGGTTTGTAAAGCAGTTAGATGAAAAGGTTTTTTTTCCAAAATACATAAAGATCTGTTCGTGAAGATATGTAATTGTTTAAGAATCACTAGTATATATTCCAAATTTAGGTATTTAAAAAGTGAAATAAGTCTATTTCTTAGCTACTTGAAAATTTTTTGTAGGAGTTATAGGGGGGAGGAGGTTTCTAAGGTAACTTACCAATAAATAAGTGTATTTCCAAAATAAGAGAAATTGAATTTCTAGAACAGGCTGTAACTTCTAGTAAGACAAAGTTGAAAAACAGTGCCCTGAAGCTTAGCTGTAGTACATTGCATTTGTTATCTGTATTGTTTTCTTTCAATGCTATGTATGGGAATACATTGAATCAGGAAATTTTTCCCTGAATTAGGTGAGTAAAAATATTTTTACAAGACCTTTTAAAACACGGTAAAAATAGCCTATTGTTTAGATCAGTGATAACAGCTCAGGGTGTTTTCACATTTATGTACATCTTAGCTTATTTTCTTCTGAAAACAAGAAAGTAATCATAACCTGCTTTTGGCTCTTTATGATTTTTAGATTATATGTGATTATTTATGTTATGATTATTATATGTGATTATTAAAATGTATCTGCTGGTGAGAAGGAGGCTCAGGAATGCAGGGCTGAGGTTTTGGATTGTCTCAGGAAAGGTGGAAAATTTCCAAATGGTATTATATTAATAAATATTTGAGATGTTGTGTGTCATATCTTCATTTTGATGACATCCAAGTATTACATCAAGATTTCTTAGATCAATGATGTAAATTAATGTGTGCAGTGTAAAAATACCTGTAATTCAAGACACCTGTAACCCATTAGATCCAAAGCATCATTTACTTCTTTAATGCTCCCATTAAAATATTACATTAAAGTATATTGATTGTTTTATTTTATATGCATACTAACAGCTGCAACTATTTGTATGCCTCCATCCCTAAAGAAGAGTTTGGTTGAAGCAGCTGTTCTGTTTGGTCATGATATAGGTGGTTTTCTGCTTTCAGGCACAGTACATTATTTCCTGGTTCTCTTCAGTATGCTAAATATTTTTAGTAGATTTTGGTGACTTTGATCTGACAGAGGCCAACTGCATGTGCTTGCAAACACAGTTCATCAGATTACCAGAGTGATTTGCCATGTCCCTGTTTTCTTCTGTCCCAGTTGAAGTTTCTTAAAGGATCTGGCCCATGACTTCTAAGAAGTGAAAAGCCGCTTTTCAGGAGTCACACCTTTAAGAAAGTCTTAGTTTGGCCAACTCAGAATGTAAGCTACCACGGTCACCACTTACTCTTAGAAACCTTATTTGTGTTTTCCTGACCTAAGATAACATTTTATAGTGTTTTAACCCATCTTCCCTTACCAGCTGGAGCAAAGCTGAATTCTCTGTCCTTTTAAGCCTGGTTCTTCCCCATGAACAGGAATTGCCAACTGTGGCTGCCACCCCAAGGATACTTCAGCCCCAGAGCAGGTGCTGCAGAGCAGGCAGAGCCCAAAGCCCCCACCAGGGTCTGCTTGCCATTGAGGTGGCCACCTCAATGTGGCCATGGTGGGAGGAAGGAGGAAGAAGTGACAAGCATTGGGATTCATAGGAATGAGTTGTAAGGATTGAGGGGAGGGGAGCAATTGTTGAAAGACTGGTCAGGCAAAAAGGGTCTCAATTGCAGGGGTTGAAGCTGACGTGGTAACTGCTGTCTGGATGTTGTCCTGTGATGGAGAGGAGGCTGGCATCCAGGTATGTTTGCCAAGTGCAGAATCCTCCTCTGTGCTTGGCAAAGGGGGGCCTTATGCAGATGAGCAGAAAAAAATACTGAAGAACTTACAGCAGGCAAGAGAAGGGTTAAAAACAAGTGTGAAAAGTTGGATCATGGTACTTGGCACCTTGAAATGAAACAGGATTTTTCTGGAAGGCTTTAGTCACCTGGAAAGGAAGGATCGAGTAGCTAGCTGTGTGGGAGGCAATTTGCAGGCAAGTGTACTCCTCTGCAGTAGATCGGTACATTTTAATGAGGGAAGTATATTTGCTCTGTTTTACAGGGTTTGCTTAGGACTAGAAGTCTGGAAGTCATTTTAAATAGACTGCTTTGAGATATAATGGTCGGGTGGAAATATTTGAAGCATATGATATGGAAACCCTGTATTTACAACGTATTTGTAGGGTCTTAAGAAGGTGAGCAGAAAAGATTGCCCCTTTTCCAGAAGAGATTTTTAAGAGTAAATAAAGCTTATACAGAGGATGTAAAAGCAGAAGTGAAGAGCTACTGTACCTATGCAACTTTATTTATTTATTTATTTACTTCCTTATTTACATTTTCAACTGATCTCTCAATCCATCCCACCCTGCAGAAAAGGATACCTTTACACTGACCTCCTCCTCATCCCCTCCCCTTCCTGTAGGCTCTGTGGGGCTGAATGGGACTGTTTTTTACATGTTTGTTTCCCTTAGAGATGACTTTCCAGGTGGGTGGGAATTCCCACCCCCAGATGGGGAGGAGGGAAGGCAGGCACACTGTGCTCAGACCCCACACCTGCAGTAGCAAGTGCCTGTGGGAGGAAGGGCTGAGTTGGACACTGCTCCCATCTGAGGGCATGGAGAGCTGGCTCCTTCTGTCTCAGGACCTGACACTTACCCACAGTTCACTCCTTCCACTGAGAAGGCTGTGCTTTTCTTTAGCCAAAGATGCCAGCAAGTGAGATGCATTCAGGTGATGCCCCAAGTATCAATCAAGCATAAGCTTAATATTTGAGGAATGTTCCATGGTTTCTGGCATTTGTCATTTTGACTTTTCCAGTTCTTTCTTTTTTCTTGTAGTCATTCCCTCTATTATGTGTGCCCGCTTTCTCCTTCTACTTTAGTTTGATATCTTGTCCTTTCTTGAGCTTTTTTTACTTTTTTTCTGCTGTAGGAATAGAGAGTTTATAATAGCAGTAGCATCACTTCAAAAGGTTGATCTGCAGTTCAGATCATTACATAAGTCATTAAAATAACAAAGGCTAAATAAACATGTCCTCACCAAGTGGAGAAATAAATTTCAAGGGCAGTATAAGCATCTGCCAATATCTAGGGTTGGTTCCTCTCTTCATCCAAGACTTTCTACAAAGGTTTTTCATGCCTGCTATAATATCTTCTTTTCTCTAACATTTTCAAGACTTCTTAAAGAATGGAATTTTCTCTATATATATATTGTGCATGGTATAGTTGGAAAAAAAAAAAGGCAAAAAGTTTTTAATTCTAAAAAGATGTGGGGAGAGACTGGCAAGCAATTTCAGAAAAGTTTCAGAATTCAAATGTTTATGCAAAATTTTGACAGGATCATGACGTGAATAGTGGTATTACACCCAATTTACACAGAGCCAAATTGAACTGTGGAAAAGCAGTTTGTTAGGTTTCACAAATTTGTGACTAACCAAAGGACTCAGTTGATTTATTAGCAGTGCTGAGGTGTTAAGAAAACAACTTCTGTGTTTGAGTTGACATATTGCTTTAACAATTTTGTTTGAGGGAGGAAAGAGCCATAAAATAAAGGAAATACTAATTCATCTAAACAACCTTCATTTGAATTTAGAACGATGTAACTGGAAAAACTCTGTTGCAGTGTCACTTACCAGTAATGATATAACATAAAATGGATTCCCAGCTTTAAAACAAACTGGATCCTTGAGTCTCCGGAGCTGGGGCCGGAGCAGTGAAGGAGCCAGCAGGCAGGGTTGGACTTTGGAGCTACCTCTCTGCGTGTGTGTGGTTGTGGCTTCACTGGCACCAAGGGCAGCTTTGGTTCCTCTTTCAAATAATTCAGAAGTAAATTTGCTGGCAGATATTTCTGGACTGGGTAGCCTGGGATAGCTGCTAGGAAAAGCACATTGTGCCAGGCAGCTGTTTGGAGGATGCAGTGTTGAGCAAAGGCTCCAAAAGTCTTGCAATCAAGTTTTTATATTGCATGAGAAAATACCAAGTAGCAGTAAGTTGTGTTTTTCAGGAAAAATTGCACAATCTTTTTAAAGTTACAGGATGGTTCTTTCTCTGGGAAGCTAATGTTTATAAGCTGAGCAGCTTTTTGCATCACTTTTATGCCTTTTCCATGACAGAAGCATAAATTCAGTTAAAAAATGAAGTGAACATGCTTCTAGGTAACTTTTTTACTTAGATTAAATTTTATATATGGACTGGCATAAATTTTGAAGACGGTCTTCATTATATATCATACTGGAAACTCTCAGCAGCCATATGTTTTGTATATTTTATTGCAACTTTGCTAATAAATGCTTATAGCTTTTCTTCTGTAAGTGTATAATCTATCATTTTGCAAAGCATGAAGGTTGGGGGAAGGAACGGCACAGATTGGGGATTGAAAAAATTGAGACGTGTTCTCTTATTTATTGCATTTCCAATTTTCAGGAGTTCTTTGAACATGCCAAAAAGCTCTGGGATGATGAAGGTGTAAAGGCATGTTTCGAGAGGTCAAACGAATATCAACTGATTGACTGTGCCCAGTAGTAAGTATTTCTTTTTATGAGATTTATAGTCAAGAATGTGATCATCTATAACAAGTTAGAAAATAGATTCGTATCAGTGAAATTCAGGAGTTTTGCAATGTCGGAATTAATATTTTCGTTCTCTGTATAGGTGGAGCATGTATAGCAAAATTAGTTAATTATCATAGTTTGCCATTATGATACAGCTAAATATTCTGCCTCAGATATTTCACACCTAATAAAGATAAGTATGAAAAATCAAATAACTTTAAGTATCTTTATTCCACTGAAAATTGATTTACGTAAAATCATTTCAATTGAAACTATTAAGTATGAAAAATGTTGAGTCAATCTAAGGAGAATCCTTTGTTTAAAGCTCTGAGACCCAGACAGTGCTGAAATTGCTCTCTTTTCACATTCCATTAAAACTTCTGAGACATTTACATAACCAGATGCATACCTGCATTACTAATATATTTTCTAGGTGGAAAAAAATTATAAGCAGTGTTTAATTAAAGACAGTAGTACATTTGGTATTCTGTCCTTCAAAGTGAAGCGGCGCACGTGTACATAACACAATCAAAACCTGTAAACAGGTTCAATCTGGTCAGAAATGTTCTGGGAAGTGTAGTAGATTGTGAAGGTGCAAATCATAAATACATAGTACAGTGATGAAAACCTATTAATCAAAAAATAGTCTGTTAACTGTGCAAGTGCTACAAACTCCGCTGTCCTCGATAGTAACACAGGTCTGAATTAGATTTCCATTGAAAATACACATTTCATGTGAACTGCTATTGCGAAAATATATACTCATACAGTTGCTATGTGATTTAGGGTTTTCAGAGAACATGCTCCTGTGTGTTATGATTTGTCTAATTGGCAGTATGGTCAGCAGCAATGCCACAAGTCTGTTCTTGCACTCAGTGTTTTGCTTTTCTCTCATCTCTGCTCTTGGTGCTGAGCCCAAAGCAGAGGAAAAGGTCTTTCACTAAAGGACTTGTCGCACTTCTGCCACAGTGGAGAATTTCAGTGTTGCGGGTCATAGTTTATTTTCCCTCTTTCCAGACCATTTTTGGGAAAAAATGATTCATCAACACATGGAAGCGAGGGAAGATTACATATGTGTGTGGAGAAACTTATTTGACCTCAGTGCATTTACCAAAACCTGGACATTTGCTCTCAGTCCAGAGTAGCTAGAAATTAAAGCAGTGATTGTACACAAGACACTTAGACAGCTGTCCTAAATTGTAATCAGTGGGTTTCCTTTCTGCCCTCACTCACTGCCACCACCATAGTACAGATCTGAGTTGTGCTTGCTGAAAAGTGCAGACTGACTGTTTATCATATCTATTCACACACTCAAATAAAACATCAGACCAAGAAAATAGAATAATGGTACATATTTAAAATAAGTGAATGTGAACCTTACTTCAGTGATTAGTAAGGGTCACTGTGTCTCACAATCCTGCTTTGAAAAGTGGTACTGAAAGGGCCAGAAAAAACCAGGAATACACTAAATTATAGTGCTAATGGTACTGTGGTTTTCCTTAAAAAAAGTGATGCCTATCAACTGGCTTTGACAAGAAGAATGTTAGATCTCATGTTATGTCCAAAACTAAAACACAAATGAGGAAAAAAAATGGAAAATGGATCTAGAATTAATCCACTGTCTTGGAACATAAAATTAAATGCTACTACCTTTTCTCTTTTAAATGTTAAAGGAAGTTTAATAGGGTTTTTTCTATGTCTCTTCTCTCCATATCTTGTAACTGGCTTGCTTTTTCTTTATTCTGAGATTATTTGTTATAGTAGTAAGTGCATTTGCATATTTCTTCACCTTCAAGACCCTTTATGAAGTATCATTTGATACTTAAATATTCCTTGTGTGCATCTGTGCTTTTCATGTCATGATCTATCTGAAAATGCAACAGCTGAGTGACTTATCCTTGTTTACACACCTTCAGTCTTAGAGCAGAAACTTGAAACTCAGATACAGCTGTGTCACTGATGTGATCAAATAGCCTTCTTCTCGTAGGTATTGATGATTTAAAACACTGAAGAATAATCTTGACAGAAAGAAAGATTTCTATGCTAGCATTGGATGGATGTTTGTCAGGGTGGTGGAGTCACATTCTCCTCATAACTGACAGCATGTGAGCAGAGTTTGGAAATCCAGTTCTGATGCCCACACATCAATTCTTTCGTGCACTTAGAACATACCGAGGGTGAGGGTGCTGTTTTCAGGCTCAGCAGGAGCTGGTGGCATTTCTCTCAGAAGCTGTCCATGGTCATCTTCAACTGGTGAAGGGAAAAAGGCAAGGATACACATGCTTACTGTGGGATTTTGAAACATCTGCAGTGTTTCCATTACACTGGCTTTAGGAGAAAGCATCCCATGCCATCAGCTAAATCCTAATCATTCGCTTGGTAGTGAAGGAAGAACATTATCAGTAGGACACCACTTATTTCTCAGCTTAAAAAAACCACAAAGCCCAACCTAAAAATCCCAGCATGTGTTACAAATACCGTGGGACTACAAGTCGGGTGGCTGGCTTAAAAATACTGAAAAAGCATTATTAGCAAATTATAATGTCAGCAGCCAAACTTGCTGACTGTTAAATGAGTTACAAATACGGTGTATTTTGGAATAGTTTAATTTGGCTACAGTACAGAGCTTCTGTATTTTTAAAACTTAACCTAATTTTCTTTATTGCTGTGGGAGAAATATTTTGCTGGAATCAGAGGTAGTGGAAAGACACAGAGGCAAACATTTAGTTTACATTATGCCTGAAAGTTAATTTTCCTTGATCCTCAGTGCCCTTGCAAATTACCAGGATGCTGTTCCTTCATGGGAATGAGAATGAAGGCCTGCTTGTCCTCATTCTCATTCATTTAATCATTTTAATATTTTTACATGAGTCTTCATGTAACTGCACTTCTTTCATTGTTAAGGAATACATTCAGTGCACACATCATGTTGATGCATCACATGATATTTGTAACAAATACAAATCTGTGACCAAGCGAGAGGTCAGCAAAGATCAGGATTGTTCTTTATCACCATCTACAAAGACATTTATGTAACTCTTGGAGGGGGTATTACTGCATGGCCATCAACTGTCTTCTTTCCTTAATGACCTTCATATATTTCTTCAAGATTAATATCATAAAACTGACAGGTTATTGTTTTCCCTGTCTTCTGATTTAATATTTCTTACAAGCTAGATTTCAAGTTTAATCTCAAAAACTGATACTTACTTTGGAAAGTTGATTTTATTTAGTTGTGTCCCCATTTGACTTAGCCTGATTCCAGCAGATTTGTTCTGTTTGTGATGATAAATCTCCCATCTAACTTTAACTTATTTGAACTCTATTCAAACTGTGCTTTTTGTCTATATTCACATAATTTAAATTCAGCAAATTCTAGGTCTATGAGGGACTTCTAGATTGTGATTTAGAGCAGTTTTGGCATTGAACTGTCTAGTATATAAACAATAGACAGAAACATGTTAATTAAAATTTTCCTGTGATTCTTCTAGGACAGTTTTCTAAAAGTTAGTTTCCTATAAGATGAATACAGCTCCATTTTGAATATTTCAGTTTCTTCACAGTGTTTACCAAATACCCAAATTTTATTGTATCCATGGAAGGGAACTACAAAGAAAAGTTCTGTAAATGTAGAACAGATCAAAACAAATAAATGTTCAGGTATGATGGCCTTCAATTAAAAAATTACCCAGAAAAAAAAGCTGGCGAGTTGATTGTGTCTTTAAAAACTTCATAAATTTAAGTCAATTAGTTTATGTTGCAATGAAGAGGTATAAAATTTAAGTTCAGAATATCAGTCATCTTTGGGGGATATCAGGCACCCCCAGTCTGGTAACGTCCATCTGTTGTTTCCGTAAAGTAAGCATTGAGCTAACTTAGTTTTGACTCTCAGCTGTCAGGTGACTTGCTAAAATTAGTTTCAGTGATCAGAAGAAGGGTGTGGGGATGCTTCCAGTGCTCAGACGTTGCCGGGGAAAGGTGGTAGTATTAGAACACAAGAGTAGACCAGCAGAACTAGGCGCTTTGAGAAGGGGAGAAAAAAGACAAAAGTAGAACATTCAATTCTCTTTTTAGGTCACACACAGTTTGCTCAAGGTGTTGTTGTTAGAAATAAAAAAACAACCCCTTTCAGGTTTATTAGAAGGTTTCAGAGTTGAATTTTGTCTCACTGTATTCATGTGGAAATCGCATCATGTGTGTGCCAGAGTGGCCCTGTCTGGAAATGGTTTTACTCAAGCTCACTGAGTTCATTGGAGTAGGAAGTAGACCAAGGATTTAAGGAAACCCTGCCCTCAATCTGTACTTTGTCCCAGTTTGTCTTTTAGTCTTCTTTCCCTGATAAAATATACCTTTTCTGATATACTTAAGTGTGAAGGCCTAAATTGGTCTCTATGCAAACATTTGGGCTAATAAAACTTGATTATGCAAATTCTCAGGAATGCAAACACAAGGGATGTGAGCTTGGCCAAAGAAAATTGATTTTATATTTGAGATTATATAGATGGAAAAGACACATATGTTCTTTTTCTTTGCAGTTATTCTGTCCTGGAAAAGGGTTTCAGACGATTTCTGAGATGTCTATCCTAGTATTATGTGGAGAAATTGGAAAAAAAAAACAAACCACCTCTTTGTGTTACTGTCCACAGATTCAGCTCTTGATGTGGGAAAAAAGATAATTGTTTTCTCAACAGCAGCACTTCTTCAAACCAAGCATATTTCTGACTTGCTGTGAGCTAGACATAAAATTTAATTGCTGGCATGTACAGTGATCACTAAATTTCCTCTTACAGGCTGAGGTCAGAAAGGTTACCTTGGCATTCTCTGCTTCTTGTGTCTAGTGTGGTGTTGCAGTCAGGTGTATTGGTATATTCTTTCTTTATAAAGGGCAGTGAAGTAAATATGGATAGATTTATGATGAATTAAGCTAAGCACTATTATTGTTGTTGCTGTTGTTATCTAGAGAACATTATTTCTAAAAGCAGTGATTCTTTTTACACTTGGTAGCTGCTCATGAAATATAGGACTAATACTTTTTACTTGGAAAAATGAGGGAAAAGTATTAATTCTAAATGTTT
>WEKY01031377.1:6890-27493 GCA_013390045.1 Picathartes gymnocephalus
CACAGGCTGGGGTGTTTGGCCTTTCAGCAGCCCCTCTACTTCTCACTGCCTCTATCTCCTCCCAGGACTCCGCTTTTGCCCGAGCATACATGGCAAAACATGGTGTGTAAGGGTCACTGATAACATTTAGGGGAAGACGGCATGGGAAGAGACTTCTAAGGAAAAAATAATTTTTAAGGAATCCTCCAAAAGTGTTTCAATATTCACTTTCACAAAACAAGAGCAAACGTAGTAACACAGTGAGGTTTGCCATTCTATCTCCTCAGCACGATATTCTCTGTGGGAAAGAAGAGAGAGAAACAGGACAGCAGCCATAGAGGGAGAAGAAGAAGTAAGCAGCCTCAGTGACTTATGACACAAGGTTTCTCTCCTAGCAGGACTAATCTCCATTTACTCTACTAGGATGGAGCTTCTTTATGGAACACTGCATCTACAGCAGGGGATTATTGATTCACCATCCATCAGAGACAGATTTCTTTTTTTTTTTTTTTTTTAAGCCAAATAGCTTTGAAGATAGACTTCTGCTGGATACATGCAATAAGATTGCTTCTTATTTAGTGGCTTATTCCCAGGGGCAGAAATAACATCCCAAATTTAAAAGTAATTCACCTTCACCCTCATCCCACCATAACTATATATCTGTCTTAACAGTATGATCATCATTGACCACAGGTCAGAGTGCCTCAGGTCAGGTGAATTTGCAATGATCCTATGATATAAAAATAATTTCATCTGAAGGGAAGAGGAAGCCCCATAAGATACATGTAAAAGACAAACTGCTCAATCTTTCCTTCTAACTCCAATAATCACAGAAAGAGTGACTCACTCTCAAAACAGCCCTAGTTTTCGAAATGAAAAAGGGACTCACCCCCAGCCCCAGAATGCCAACCAACGAAGCCAAGTAAGGCTTTCAAAGAGCCAAATGAGGAAATGAAGCCTTTTTTATTCATCCCAGAGAAAAACAAACCCGATGGTTTTTCCAGGATATGCAGATTCTGATGATAAAAAATATTCTGCTGGGATGTTTACCTAATTTTTTTTTTTAAATAAATGATTATCGATAAACTATTCTCCAAGCCTGGATCATCTCACCAAAGCTGAAGCTAAGGGTTCCTGTTAGGAAAACTACAGCCAGGCAGTGCATAAGGGTACACATTAACAGACACAAAACTGAAAATGCACCCATACCAATTTTAAATTTGAATTCACCATGGTGTTGCTTTTACCCCAGCAGCTCTGATAAGTTGCTCAAGGTTCTAGTTAATAAAAGGTCACTCTGTAGCACTTTTCCCTTATTTTTTAATGTCAGAGAAATCCCCAGGGCTCTTGCGAGTTGCTCTGCAAATGCCATAACACAGAATGGAAGAGAACAGCTTTTGGGTTGGAGCAGGCATCTGTGAGAAACCAAACCCTCTCAGTCCCCAAGGTGACAGTGAAGAAGAATTCACTGTACAGACTCATGCAGACAGACAGAGCTACTGAGGGCTATGACAGTCTGCTCTCAGTGCCCTCGTGCAAAATCTGCAGGATGAGTGCTGTTTTTCCTTTTACCTGTTTGGAGCGTACACTAACCATCTAGTGTTTCACCAAGTCAAAAGAGTTGGGAGAGCTGGAGAGGACAAGGGCTGAAAGATCACAATTCAATCAGAACCATTCAAAAAGAATAACCTGGAAGATAAGCAGTTCAGCACAATAAACCAATCACTTCCAGACTGAAAAGTCTCACAGAATAAAAAAAACTAGAGTGCTCTATGGAAATGCTGCACATCAGGAAGACTGTAATTACCCTCTGATGAAATTACAGAAGGAGATTACAACAAGAAAAAATGAATTAGAAGGTAAAGTCAGCAAGTTTAAAGATTAAAATTACTACTTTTTGCAGAATCAAGAAAACTGAACTCCTATACTTTCATCTTTATATATAATAGCAGTATCAGGAGGTAATTATTCAAAAATATCGAATCCATGAAACTGGACATCATAGCTGGCACATGTCTAATACACTCCAGTTTATACTCACTATTTCTTCCTATGTCCTCCCACCCCTAAGGGCAAGAAAAAAATCCACACACAACAAAAAGAAAGTGTTAAGGTACAAAACATTTCAGACCAAAGTTAGAAAGGCAACATAGGAACTACATCCAAGTCCGCTTTGTGCTTCACATCATCATGGCCAAAAAACAGTACTCATTTTTCCTTATATCGCAAACACTGAAATAACCACCTATATCTGTCTCTCCTCCACATTAGACAGCTGATCCTGAAAGCACAATAAGAAATCACTTTAAACTCCATAGCCCATACACCAGAAAATGCAGCTACCCTGGCCACCCATGGAAATAACACAATCCCGAAGTAAACTGACCTTTATCTGAAAGCTGCCCTTTCTTCAAAACAGACTTAAGTCACACTACTGCAGATGCAATACACATGATGCTACAGTTGGAGCTCCAGGTATATAACAGATGAACAATTAACATGGCATTTCTAATTTTCTAGGCATACTGCAAAGTTGCCATAAGCCCAATGCACAGAAGAAAAAGATTTTCACAATGAAAATATTTTTTGGGCATTTGTTACCACCTGCAAGAAGTTCACATAAATGGTCAATTTTTACACCATGAGCATATCATTAAAAATTAATAAATACATGTTTGCTGGACGGAGCTCCCTCATCTCAGACAGCTAACTGCCTTTATTCATTTACCTTAAGATGTTTTGGGTGTTTTCTATGTTTTTCAAGTTTTTAATGACTATGTTTATTCCAGCAGGGTTCTGATTTGAAATATCTTTAGATCTACCTATAAAAAGTAACATGTCTGTCAAAAACAATTTCTGCAGAAGTAGTGCCATTATACCCAGTCTAACTATTCAGAAGTGCAGAGGACCATCATGTCAGTCAATGAACTCATCAGATAATGCAGTCTAATAGTAAAATGTTCAAGCAGTTGCTGCTAATTTCCAACTAAGGATACAGGGTACATAACAACAACTGAAATAAACACAAACAAAATTTCACTTGGCTGTGCAGGGTAGTTTTGCCTTCACATTAGGTGATACATTTCAAGGTAGGAAAGGAAAGCAAGTATGTTTGCTTCTCTCCCACCCACCTCTACACTGTATCCAAGCCGGGATCCATTTGGCCCTAGCAAGGACCAGGAAAGGACTGCCTTCAATTAAACCCCCACAACCCTTCCAGTATTGGAAGATAAGGCAAGAGTGCATTTTGGCAAGTGGATTTATGTATGTAGGTCATGACTGACCTGGAGGCTACATTCTTTTGGCAGCAGAATAAGGAGGAAGCCCTCAGCTCCTCATTTTCTCTGAGGTTTGAATGTCAATCAACTGACTTAAAAAGCAAAATATTCTGAAGAAGCCAGTGAAACAAAACCAGTGGCCAACCTGCAAGAAGAAGTAGCCAGATATAATTTGAGCATTAGAAAAAGCAGTCAGAAACGATCTGATCACAGTGGACAACCTCTCCCAACTCTGTGCAGCCTGATATTTCTTGATAATGGAACTAATATTGTCAATACAGGGGAACTGGAATTCATTCATGCCTGATTGTGATTATACTACAGACAAGTTGCTATCTGCCATTCAGTCCTATATGATGTCTCTACCCTTCCTGGCTCCACATGGGAGCCAAACAGGATTGCAAAGTTTATCATTTCAGCCACTACTGCACTTACAGTGTTCTTCTGAAAGTACTACTCAATCAAAAGGAGAAAGTACCTATAAATCCTCTTTTATCTCTATAATATAAGAGCACAATAATCTGAAAGTTCAATATACTGTGTTAGTTACAAATTAAATTAACTGCTAGCATTTTGAAGAGTTCTCATTTTTAAAGGCTCGTGCTTCAGCACAGAAATGAAACACCTCCTTCTGAAAGCTTACAAGGAATATAAAAACTCCTCTGGTTTAATAGAACTACTGTGCTTTATAAGGATCAGACATTTTGAATGGACTTTTGCATTAATAATAATAGTAAAATGCATCTAGATTAGTATTACGAGAAACAAAACTAAGTTTCTTTCAGTAAGAATTTGCTATCAAATGTGTTATGGCTACATATTAAGTGTTTCATACAACAGGAAACTATAAATGCTATCAAAAATAACACAGCTATTCCTTGAATTACTCCTTAGATGTACAACACAACAGAGCTTTTGCTTGATGTTAAGAGTATCAACCACACACCATGCATCTGCTTTAGTTTACAGTTCTACCACCACTGCTGTTAATGACACACTGCAGCCTGATCCATCAGAGGCTAATCCTGAGGTTTAAACAAATGATTCCCTATTATCTCTTGGCCTTAGAATGTGCCGCATCAGAGATCTGATGGATTAATGAAACACTGCTCCTGCTAATTGCTGACACAGGAGTATTTAGGGTACTGAGGCAACCACATGAATAAAAAAATAATTTAAAAACAAGAGGAAGAAAGAAAAAGGCTTCCTAGCTTTCTTCTGCAATACATTAACCAGGCACAGAATGTCCTGTTGTGAAAAATCACCAAACCTATGCTTTATTACTTGGTCCCAAATAAAGTCTTTTCCCATTAAGTGTTCTTTGGTTCAGCAGCTGTACAACTAACAATCAAAGATACTAAACACTGACACAAAAGTAAGATAAAGAAACATTTTTACACTGACTTCCTGTAAAACTGTGCGTAATGCAGGAAAAGGCTAAGGAAAATGAGAAAACTCAACCTATGTAAAACTCTATGCCTGATCCCTACGAAAAAGTGCTGGACCATTTGCAAGAGTGCACTGATCAGCCTTACTTTTACTGACATAAAAATCTAAGATTGGTATTAAAAAACAATTTCACTCAACAGAAATCACAGCTTTTCTGCTGAACAGTGTGCTTTCGTTTTGAATACCTATGAAGGAAGTGGAGGTGTTTTGTTAAGTCCTTAAATGTACAGACACCTCAACTGCTGATGATCAGCATACTGAGCTCTTCCATGCTCTCACCAAGTTATAAAAATAAACAAAATGTGATGGGAATATGGGAAACATGCAGATTGCAGGGCAGTATACAATGGATTTTCTTTTTGCTTAATAAAAAAACACCAGTCATTTTCTGTGATCTACCAAACACTGATATGCATGTTCACCTGCAATATCACAGATGTTAGAAACAGAAACACAGAACCAAGTGAAAAAACCCTTACAACATGGTGAACATGATGGCCTGCCTCCAGTGGACAAAGGCAAAGCACTAAACTCAACTACTATTCAACAACAGTGAGAAAACATGCTTAAAAAACTTCCCTTCTTTTGCCTGCACAACAAGAAAATAGGACCTTGTTATGGGAGGACAAGGCAACACAGATGAAATGTAAAGAGAGTTGGCCAGAAAAAAAAATGGAACATCTATGTGTCTTGCTTCTAAGTTAAGACAAATAACCAGCAATTAATGAAATAAACATATCAACTAATTCCTCATGATTTTATCCAACGACCTCAACATAGGGACATCTACTCCTATATTTCAAATAACGAAAAGCTAACATAACACTAAGTTTCCAGCACCCTGTGAAGTTTAGGACTTCCAAAAGTTGGAAAACTCTTGAACTGACAACATCTGCAGGTCGAATGATGCAGTGTCAGCGAGAGGCAGCATTTCCAAAGAAAGCAAAAGCACGTACAGCCTGTGCTACACCACCCCAGTCTCCCACAGCCTGGGCACAGAGCTGACCTGGATTTTTAACTTCACTGCAAGACTGCTTTCAGACATTCCAAGTGAAATAACCACAAATATCACAGCATTTAATGCTTGGGTATCCCACAACCATTATCAGTGCCTGTACTGTGGTTTGCTGCCATGACCAAAAGTGCTCGAAATTATTCCTTACCACTAGTACATTACTGCCCATAAAACTCATAGCTATGAACCTAAGAACTTTAATTCAGCAACAGAAATCCTGAGAGGGCACTTCCATCTTATCTCAAAAAGCATCTGAGTGTTAAAACTCCATAAAAAGTGGTATTATAGAGATCTGCCCCCTTTTCCTGATATTATATAGTTAATGGAGCTTCTTGTCAGTGTTTTGAAGAAGGTCGTTCTAAGTGAAACAGGCATAAAAAGTATTTTTTAACTTAACTCCTTCACAGTTTAAAAACAGGAAGGTGAATAACACAACACACAAAGAATTGTGTTGGAATTCTGATTTCTCTTACCATACACATCTCTAGTAAAATATCATTCACATGCTCTTACACATTATTTTCCCATATTTTTTACTGCTTGCCAAAGATGAAACTCCATCCATCTTAGGAATCAGTATGAAATATCATTAAAATTATCTACTGCAATATTTGACATTATCTGACAATTAAAAATGATACTAAGATGTTTTTCTCTAGGAAAAGAGCCGAAGTAGAAAGACTTGCTGCTCTACATTTCTGAATACACAATACAACAGGACGAAAAAGACTCTGAAAGCCCGAAGTTACACTATTATGCTTTTAATGATATTCATGAAAAATTTAACACTTAGAGGTGGCTAATGCAGTAGAAGCAACCTCCAAATATCAAGATTCCCAGGAATATTCTAGAATGCAGTCTTTTGCCGGAAGTGAGTAACACCTGAGTCCCACAACTTCTGGCTGTCACTTTCAAGCACAAGCAAGTTAGGACATGAAAAAGGACTATTGGAAAATGGAAGATAATTGAAGGTAAGACTCGACAACAGTGAACTAGGACATTGAGTTTACACCAAAAAATGGGTTTGAACTTAAAAGGGGTCTTTCTCCTTTATTTTAATCACCTGAAATGATTCCCCTGGTCCTCTGGTATTAAAAGAGTATCTAGAAAACAGCCAGTAGACTTCGGCATATGCTACAACTCAAACCAACGTTATGTCATAGGAATTGCTGCATTCCAGCAGCTTGTCTATCCCAGTAGCAGAAATCAGGATGAACACATATTTTGTTAAGCACAAGCAAAATGCATTTCCCTTCACAGGGTGAGATAATTCAGTACTCTTAAATATGCATTATAGTCTTTGGGTTCCAGTTCCCTTTGGCTGTAGCTATGTCAACCATGGTAGAGATACCTCACACCAAGCCTTTGCATTAATGACTATCTGCAGTGCTCCTGCGGTGGAAGCAGGAGAGCCAGCAGGTGCTGGAACACCCGAGTGAGGCTGTAATTACACACAAATGCAGCGTGGAAGTTACTAAGCAACTCAGAGACATCAACCACTGCTCTCAGCATGCGATTCCAGCAGATCACCTGCAAGCCAGCAACCAGAACCATTCCCAGGTTAAACCATGCACTCTGTGCCTGGCCAGTCTCTAGAATACAAAACTGAAAGATTGGAAATGTCATTGTACAAGCTATGGAAGTGGTTTCATTGTATTATGATGTTCTTTACCACATCTGTGACATTTAGAATCATGAAGTAATGCGATTTTCATCTTTATACCATACTGAACTTCTAACAGATGCGTATCTTCAATATATGAAAAGCCAGGAACAGAAACTTATTGCAGATATTTTAGATCTATCAAAGATAGCAACAGATAACCTCATCCCATGTAGTATTTAAAAAACTGCAGAAACTTCAGCAACTTTCTAATTCACTTTCTAGCCTATGTCCAATTGTTATCAATTACCAAAATAAATGCTTACAATGAACTGGGACTTCTTTCCCAGACTGCATTTCAACCAGTTTTAGCAGCAATTATTTTCTATGCTTCTTGCTGTGGGAATAGTGGCATAAACAATCACAAAAGTGAATGACTAAGTAGGCAGAAGCTGATAGACGGAAGTAAAGCCTACAGTCCTATAAAAATCTTCATTGGAAAAAAAAAGAAGGAAAAAACCTAGAAAAGGGATACTGTGCAATGTCATTTAAACCATAAATAAGGCCTTAAATCAGAAATCTTGTAACTTCTAATACTTAAATAAGGTGACATATTTTACTGCTTTAAAAGCTCATCCCATCTAATTTTTTTTTATTCAACAGATAAATTAGTAGAACACTCCTAATGGGTCACTGCATTTTGGCTAATCTTTCCATCTAACAAAATAGTAACAGTAATTTTAACTGAAATTATCATCTAAAAAATGGCAAATTTGTCATTCTGCAAAGATCAGATATTCAAGGGTTTTTTCCCAAGATAAAAAATATTCACTACTTGCTATAATTCTCTTTCAGATCACACCATGATAGATGTACTTCTTCTACTGGGAAACACTTAAGTACTTGAAATCCATCTGTTAATTACCAAAAAGATACTATTTCTTCTTATTTTACTACTCCTGTGTCAGAGCAAACACATCACCTACTCGTATTCGGACTAATTACCTGTGGTATTATATCTACTCCTGACTAGAATGGTTTCATTTAGATTTTAAAAGTTTGTGGCTGGAATACAACCAACTCAGTATTCAGCAAAACTGAACCACAAGATATGTAGATGAAACTGGATTTTTTTTGTTGTTTTTTTTTTCTCCCTCTAGGCCAGTAAAAGCTATTTAATTATTTAAAAATTCAATTTAATTTTTGAGAATATATATACAGAGTGAATCTTCAGAGACAATACTAATGTCTCCTACGCTAATTTAGTTCTTTATATTAGTATTGCAGTCCTAATGTTTTCATTATTTGGACTTTAATCTGCTGGTTACTTTGTTGACGTAGGTTTATTAATGAATGGGCTTAATGCCCCCAATTAATGCCTTTAATTATTGGTTCCTTGCTGTATTTTTCCTTCCTTTTGTAGTTGGTAGGCAGCCTTCAATTACTTTTTTAGTTTCTTCTTGTGCTTTTCTTAAAGATAGTGCATTTGCTTCTGTAACAACAACAAAAGTATATTTATAACAGCAGCGAACGTTAAACAACACTTTCATAACTGGCATTCTTACCAAGGTTATTACATTCAATATTGCTCCTCGTTCCCTTGTTCTTTGTCACCTTTGAGAGTGATGCTCTCACAGCCAGACCCTCATTCACATGCTTTATTTTCATGTGCCCCCTCTCCATGTTATACTGCATCTCTTCTAAAATTCATGGTGTTACAGACCATGGAGTGACACATCCGTTTACTCGTATCACCTCTGATTTTTCCTATGTGGCAGCTGATTGCCAAGGGTTCGGTGAGTTATTTGTTAGGGGGAGAGGGATGGAGGTGTGAGGATCGGCAGCACCGAAATTAATTCTGAGTCAGCTACTTAGGAAAACACTTTTCTTTTTGTATTATAATCTGGCAGGGCTTTTCAGCAGGGGATGCCTAACTCTGAAATTGGTTGATTCTGCAAAACTACACAACACTGACCTTCACAAAAGGAGGCAAAATGTTCCAGTTCTCTCATAATTTTTCAAGGCGAGGACAGCTAGTCAGGAACAAGCAGAACAGGAAGGCCTGCAGCTTTCCTGAAGACCGTTGCTAATATAATATTTTTGTTTCTTACACTAGATTACTAGTATACTTCAATTGCTAGTCAGGTAAATATTCTGGCATAGTATGTTACTTCAACTATCTTATCTTGCCTATCTTAACTTCCAAACAACAGCAGCATTCTGAAAATAAGTCTAGCTGACCTTTGCCACTCCTGTCTAATAACAAATTAATTCTGTTCATAACATAAAAGTATCGACCTCAAAGTTTTCAGCTTTCTCATCATTCAGACTGAAGAGAGAAGCATCCTCACTAAAAGCAGCACTCTTAAAAAGAAATGCAATTTGACAGGAATGCAACCAGCCTTCTTAATTATTATTCTTTTATCCTCTACCAGTCTATTTGGGTAGGTTTTTTAACTGTCATGGAAATACATAATCCATGCTTTGTCACACAGATCTCCTATGTGTATTTAGGCCAAGACCACAAAAGCAGTGGCAGACCAACCAGCTAATCATATTCTTCAACTTACAACCTCAGGCAAGTGACCTTAAATGCTGCAAAACATAATCTTCATCAAATCCAAATAAAAGTAATAATTAATTCAGTAATGTTAACATTCAGAAGCTTAAGAACTGTCCTGAGGACACAGCAGAATGTTAAATACACTAAAAACTGCCTTGAAAGAAAATACAGCAATGAAGAGACAAAATGTCTTTCTCACAAGCCCTCTCTACTGCATACCACTTAAGTGAATTTTAACTCGTATATTTAAGTTTTAGCAAAGTTAAAGGAAGAAAAAGCAGCACTTTGGCTTCTTTCACAATGGAACAAACACAAGCTCTAAGAAATAGCTCAGGATTTCCTGCCACAAATTGTCATATCTCAATCACAAATCCCACAAAGCAGGGTCCTCACGTTTCCCTCATGAGGGCTGCTGTTCCCCGCTGCCTCCCACGAGGTGTGACAGAGAACAGCGCAGCGATGGTTCCAGGCGGGCAAGCAGCCGGCCCGGACACAGCTGAGCACGGCAGCAGCTGCTCCCCGGGCACACACCAACTCAAACCTTGCTCCTGTACTCAGTCACAAATTTGCACACAACTAGCAGGAACTAATTACCTCTTCTTCTGAGTTTTTTACAGCTGTTAAACGTGGGGAAGGAGGTTCCAGTGTTGCAGTGAGGGGCTGACACAGCAAGAAGCAGAGAGCAGTCACATAAACTGCAGCACTTTGGACAACATGCTGCAGATCTGGCAAAGCTAAAGCTTTTGTTTGACTCAAGGTTTAGATAAAAAGTGTGTACAGCCAAAATAATCCATTTTCGATTGTGCTTGGGATTTCCTGACCTTTGTGTTCAGATAGCACACTTTCTGACAGTAGGGTGGAAGATTACCAGCCAGTTTTCACTGCAGTTATATCAGTATTAATCACACAGTGAATAATCCCATACCCCTTCATTTGCTTCCAGTGCAGTTCCCTGGTCAAATTCCAGAGGAAGTTGGCTGAAACTGCCCAGCTGTAATACTAAGGAACAAGCACGGCCAGATGAACCTGGAGAAGTTACTGTCTGCTTTTGATCATTTACTAGGCTGAGAAACTCAAACACAGAAAATTCTGTTAAGTTACACAGTTCATTAAAGGAAGATGTACCTTTATTTGCTTTAGCCTGAATATATTAGAAATGCTAAGAAAAGCACAGGTTGCAGATACGCTACCTGTGTCATGAGGTATTCTTCTCATACAATGAAAAAATGTATTTTTTTTTTTAGTAAATGAGGATGTTTAACAATGATTAACACGCCACAAGCAACTCTACTAAGATCACATAGTTTAGATTTTCCAAGACAGACGGCTTCAGCAATTTCTGAAGCATGCACAGTATTCAGGAAATAACTATGCAAGAACTGAAGTCCTGAAATACCAACAAATTTCAGGAAATATAGCTGTAATCAGTAGATAAAACTGGAATGACACAAAAAAAAGACAAGAACAAGAAACCTATTGAACTCTGCCTGGATCCCGAAACAATCCCCAGTGAGAGAACAGCTGCTACAAAGTTCAATTATATCAAACTACCATAAATTAACACCAGTTTATGGATATTACCTTAAAAATATCCATTTTCTCCAATCGCTTTTCTCCAAGCGTGTGCTTGAAAGAAAATTTATCAAAATATAAGTTTTGATGTATTTTTTTCAGGAGGACTTCACAGTAATGTATCAGAAAAATCAGAATAATTAATTTTAAAAATTACATTTGTTAATGTAACGAAAATCCATTCCAAGATATACAGCAACCACCTAGGAAAAAAACCACAAAACACTAACTAGGTGTGCAGTGGGAGGTCTCAACAAAACTATTCAATAGGACACTGTTAACAACCTTTCAAAAAGCTGCACCATCCCCAAACTGAGTTTGAAAATGATGGAAGGACTGAGGAAGAAACACTAAATAATAAAGAGCATTATACAGCAACCTCAGCAACATTCACTCAGTCAGACACTAGTATATAATCACTTTTACAAACATGTAGAAAAAGTTGCATTTAGAAGGAAAGAATGAGTATGGAGAACAAGGACCTCTATGCCAGGAAAGGAGGACAGAAAACATCAACATAGAAGTGTTTAAGAACAAATACACCAACCCAAACAAAACGCAGACAATTAAACAATTGTGGGTTCTTCCCAGAACACTGGGGCAAAAGAAACAAACGTGTACTGCCTGGCCATAAAATGCTGGGGTTCAAGGAGGATTTAACTGTGGAAGTTGCTACAGCCTAGACTAGGAAGGCAGACAGACCAACCAACCCACGAACACCTGCCTCCACCCCCTTCTGGTATTATAATCTACAAATCATGTAACAATTTCCATAACCCCCAAACCAGATTAGCTTCCCTTAAAAGGAAAGAGAAACAAAAGAAGGAAACAGGCCTTTTAATAGGCAATTAATAATGTTTTACCCTTTCTTTTTTTTTTTGTTCAACAATACTTTTCAGTATCAAATTATTCTTAGGCCTGAAACACAGGCCTAAGTTCTTGCCTAGTAAAATCAACTTTTCACAACAGCAAACTACGCTGATTTTCTGAATTAAAATAAAATCACCACAAGATCTCCATGACAAAGGGTAGAGACTTCTAAAGTTTCAGTAAAGCCCTAAATCAGGATGCAGAAACTAGAGATGTGCATACTATTACGCAACGAAACACAGAAAAACTAAAACCTACAAGGGCAACCATTGAGGTTAAATATATTTAGCTGCCAGAACTATAATTAGTAACATCTGTGATTTTTTATGAACTCTAGCAGCTTCCAACATTGCATAAGCCACTGTGTTGTACAGAAACTCACTACTAAGTATGCATTATGATACATACATGAATTTCTGCTTTGCCAAAACAGAGTTATATACATCTTTATCAAATTGCAAGCAGTTTCAGAGGCAAAGAGGAACAGAAAGTCACTGGTTTTGTAGTGAAGGAGTAATGGCTATTTGATTACGGGTATGAGAAAGCAGCACCCACTTCCAAGTTTCTAAGTACTGTTATTTATCCGTTACATTACTTCAGTAGTACCACAGTGGACCTTTTATTTTATAATATTATTTGAGGGTTGTGGTGTGGGAATATGATCCTAATTTTAAGATAAAAATTCATTCAAGTAATATTAAAATGCTGGGCACAGATAGCCAAGGAGCCGAGTAACACCAATGTATAGAAATCACAAATGAAAGACATCCTTGCAATGTTCTTCTCTTACAGTCTTTAAAAAAAGTAACTGTTAAATGCATGCAAACTATTAGCAGAAACAGCAGAGCAGCACAAGGAAGGCTGGGTTCTCTCAAAGGTGGACGTTTATTCCTCAAATACAGCACTAATAAGACTATCAGTTGACAACAGCAACAAAAGGAGAGCTATGAACTCATCAGGCTGGGTTCTCTCTTAGTGTGGGTTGACCTTGAGCCCAAAATTTCCTGTTACACAATCATAATGCAGAAGGCCTAGAAGACTCCTGTGTGAGAGAGCCATTAAGTGCAGATTTTTTTTATGAAAAAAGCTCCACCACACTGACTCAGTCTGCCTTAAACCACCTCAACAAAGTTTTCACACAAATTGGTCAATATTGGTAGATACGGGAATCCTATTATTGTATTTTAGAGAAATAAACAGTCTCATGGAGCTCAGTATCTGCAAGAGCATGCACACTAACCTGCACATACTAGCATTTTACATTTCCAGAATAAAGAGCAATTAAGTTGTTTTAATTAACACTCACTCTTTTGTAAATTATTTGACACTGTGCAGTATACCTAATTTATCAAAATAGCTATTACATTTGATTTAACTGAGTTCCTTTGGGCACTGTCAGTTGATGAGATTTGTGTTCGTGTAAGACCAACCCACACTACAATGACATCTGTACATACAGCTGGAATTTCACCACAAGATTTTAGATTTCCCCTTTTTTCTTTTACAACTACTCTGTGGAGAGGGAGATACTGAACATCAGGGGCTTGCAATGATCAGATCACTAAATTGCCCAATCTAATATGTGGAGAGAGTGCTGTTCTTGTAAGATGTCGATTTCACAAGTTTGCATTTCTTTAAGAAAATAAATCCTTCGCCATGAATGCACTCTCACGGCAGCTAAAACATTATCCTTTTGCCAACATCTGCTCAATGTTAATCCAGTTATTTCATCAGTGCCGATAATATTTGATTGTTCATCCCTCTGCAAGTCTATGCAACTGAATTGCTGGAATTGTATCTTGCCTATGAGCTCACAGGTCACGATCAGCCACCTGAGCAACTACTCTACTTTCTGGTTGACTTTAGAATTCACCCAACCTCTAATCCACAAGGAATTAATCCCAAACACTTTGCAGCAATACTGGTAAATAGCTACAAAATGCCTTACTGCATTGGTACCCAAGAGATTCAAGGAGAACAAACCTGTCCCATTTCATATTCCTGATTTCAGAAGTCTTGTGCCTCACTACACAACTGAGGAAAGAGTGCTTGACCTGGAAAATAGCACTGACTTTCCTTTAAATGGGAAAAGAAGCTTGTAAAAGCTGGCTATGCCCTGAACACATGAGCAGAATTGTAAGTACACTATTTCTCAGATAACAGGAGATGACCAGTCTTTAGATTCCCAAGAATATTTCAGAGTTGAGCTAACGAAGTCCCTGAAGAGATGCTCATTTTTAAAAGGCAAGTAAATGTAACAATATCTCAGGACAAGGTCCACTGACTTGAACAGAAGTGCCCTTACTTCCACAGCAAGAGGCCACTAAATGGATTGTCTACCAAAGGAAGCCGTGACAAAAAGAAAAAAAAAAAAAGAAAAAAGAAAAAATAAGAATCAGGTGAGTGACTGAAAGCTACCACACAGCTTTCAAAGGCAGCTGGAGATGGATCATTTTCCCATTCTCCCACGGGAACTGTGAACCATTTTGACAGAACACTTACAGCAGAGAGCACATGTTCTGATGGACATTTCAGACATTACTTGAAAGCCTTTTGAGGAAGATTTATGCTTTTCTTTGGGGTGCCCCTTGTTAATATGGCTAATTCTTAGAAATAAGCAAAATGTTTTCAACTGCTGCATTCTGCTTTGGTTTCAGCCTTCTTGGCAGCAAGTTCTGCTCTACACAGCAGCATCTTCTCATCCTGGCAGCAGACTTCATGATACTTTCCATTTGTTATTAAATTCCATAGATGAATTTTTGCAGAAAACAGCAAGGCAAGACCAGATGAGAGTAGCCATTCTTTTTACTGCAAGGGAATCTAATCAGAGGGATTTTGGCTCCACTGGAGACTAAAAGGAATGTATTAGGTGAGTATTTATCAATTATCTGAGGGGATCAATGAAAAATACAGGTACAAATACAGGCTTTCACGATGTTATCACCTGTAGTCATAATAATTGAGCCTTTTTGTCAGACATGAACTTCAGCTTCTGAAGCCTTGGGATGCTAACTTTTAAGGGGTGAGGGGGAGGGAAATGATAACCTAAAGGACTAAAAACACGAAGCCAAGGTCAAAAACCTTTTAATGCTGATATTACAATCACAATACTCAACAATAAAATACAGTATATTTTTTTTCTTTTTTGGTTAGATAACTTAGGACTTCAGTGTACAACAGACAATTTTGGCAGAATAAACCAAACAATTTTTAGAAGGAATACAAGCATTAATGAAGCTCTGGAAAATGTGCCATTTATTACAAGACCTATGAAGTCCAAATAACTATCTATTTCAGAAGGTTTCAGAGGCAATTTACTCATTGTCTAAAGAATTTAAACAATAAGATTTCTGATGATAGATAACTTCTTCATCTAGAATAAAATTTATCATGAAATAGAGCAGAACCTCAAAGTGTAAACAAACTCAAATCAGAAATAGGTATTCATTTAAATTATCGAAGTGACATGAATTTACCACTCAAACCCCTACCCCAGGATTTGGGTTTTTTAGCCATCAGACAGACCCCCTGTATCACTACTCTTCCACATACAGGTCCAAAAAAAAAAGTGTGAAATGTAATGGGAAAGCCTGTATAGGCAACAGAGAAAATTAAAATCCACAAATCTATAAATTAATTGAATTGTTATTGGACCTTCTTAGAGATGAGTCACAGCACAGACTTTATAGCTTTCAGAGGAAAAATTAGAGAAGCTGAAATTTAAGAGTTCTGTACCAACACAACAATTAGCATGTGCAGAAATTAGATGAACTGAATAGGCAAGAACCTTTTTAATGCACAGAAAATTATCCCAAGTTTGTGCAAATTCAACCAGAAGGGTTTCTCACATTACATTTTGATCCCTGTAGTAAAGCTTCCAAATACTAGATATCTCATTAGCAGGTTTAATAAGAAATTTAAAGAGGAGAAGGGAGTATTGGAGGGAAAGCTTTTGTACTTTTTAAAATTGGAATCCTAAATAATGTTTCACTTGGCAGAAAAGAAAATTTAAAAATCCTAGGATACGTAAACCTAATATTCTTCCCATGCCAGTAGCCTTTCTGCTGTCCTCCTTTCAAAGAAAGGATCTACTCCATATAGTAAGCAAACTTTACAAAAACAAAGAAAAAAAAAAACACCCTGAGGCCAAAACAAAATTGCAAATCTGATTTATAGGTGGAATGGGGGTGTATTCACAATCATAGATTTTTTAATCAAAAAATCATCATACGGCAAAGGAATTTAGCAGCAAACATCTCAACTGATAAGAAATCTCAACTCCAAAGCAGTTCCAGTAATTGCAAGCCATCCTCCCAAATACAACGTATTCCTTTTCACGAAGAATATTTTAGAATCTTAAACACTTCTCTACAAAACTCAAACAATCCCAGTAGATTTTGTTTCTTTTTTTGTTTCTTTTTTTTTTTTTCCTCTCCATTTTTTTTTTTTTGGAAACTGCAGTAAATTCCCTGGGGCAAAGCTCACACAAAAACTACAGAATGTCTCCTGGTACTAAACCTTCTGTGAATCAAGCTTTTAGATACTTGCAACACTCTGGCATCAAGACGTTCATACAACTCTGAATTATTTATTCATCAATCTTTGTGCAACTTCCCAAACACCAACGGAGACCAAGATGATTTCAGCTATTTGATGTTACATCTTCTCAAGTGGCTAAAGAGGCTATAAAGCACCCCATTGCTTATGCCTGCCATCTCAGCTCCATTAGCAGTAAAGACCTCTCTATTCAAACTGCTAAGTAAATCCTCCGAGAGCCCGGGGACTGTTTCATGCTTGAAAGCAACTGTTAAGAATTTGACAACAACCAAACTGTTCCTATTTAATCCTTCTCCCAAGGTAAAAAGAATTATAGGTAAACATATGCCTTCATTATTTGCTTTGCTGCATTTCAATACTCAATCCCACACAAAATTGCCAGCCAAGGATTTAATGCAATCTCTTCTGTATTTCAGAGCTATTGCCTTTACAGAATGGAAAAAGCTTAATAAGGGCTGTAGAGTTGGTTAGCAAACAACTCTATTTTCTATAACACACACTAGAGATTTTGCAGAGGTAACTTTAATAATGCAAGGAGTTTGAGAATTTTTTTTCAAGTTAGGATTTTCAGATAAACCAGAATAGTTGTTAGTCCATTCAGTCTGCCAATCACTGCTTTTCTCTTCAATTAAAAGACACAAAACTGATACGTTACAGAGTACAACTACTCTAGTTTTAGAACATACATGGATTTACATAAGCTTTCTTTTGGGTTAGTAATATGCATGTTAATCAAACACTAGACTATCGAAGAAAGCTTCTTAGATACACTCTGGAATGCATTAAAATGAAAATTTCAAGCCTTTGGTCAGGTTTAATTCAGGAATCAAAGTACTTCAAAATTTTTCAAAGAGACCAACACTTTGTTACTTAGTGACGTACAGTGTTGTCACCCCTCAGTCACTGTCTAATCCCTCTTTATGAAAAAAGATGAACCATTGCATATAGAGAATAATGACTGAATGGAAATAAACACACAAGTTCCATGAGGAGAAAGTATATTAAACTCAATTAATTATTTCTTTTTAAATTGGGGGTAAAAAGGATCCCTAAAAAGCAGACAACCTTTCACAGGAATTTATTCGGACTGTATTCTTGTTTGGAGACAAAAGGAGGACTAATATTAAACTGAGGAGTATATTTACACAGACAAAAGAAATTCACAATTTAAAAGGAAGGCTGTGGACAAGTCACCAGGCATTAGAAACCAAAGGCTAAATCCAGATCTCTTATTAAATTTCATTGATTTAGACTTAATATACAGTACAGCAGATGCACCATTTACATATAGT
Source organism: Picathartes gymnocephalus (assembly GCA_013390045.1). Lineage (NCBI taxonomy): Eukaryota > Metazoa > Chordata > Aves > Passeriformes > Picathartidae > Picathartes > Picathartes gymnocephalus. Next base: position 25,069 of record WEKY01031377.1, read on the forward strand.
ACAACAGATATGTCCAAAATAATCTAAACAGTTGTAGCCCGTCAGAGGAGTTTTATGACAAAGCAAAAGGAGGGTGAATCATATATCTAATTAACATGGGACAACTAATCACTGGAAAAGCTAAACCCAAAAATCAGAAACTTAAACTTCAATGCTTACACTAAACATCAAAATCCCCAAATTATTTCTCATATCATCACTTATCATAGTCCACATTCTAGTGGGTTTCCCACACACACCTTAGTGAGCAAAGCCCCTTATTAACATTAATAATACTTCCTGCAAGTAAACAAGGAGGTCATGAAAACAAACAGGAGACTTGAAGACACTCAGACAGTTACTGTAAGGCTAATTATGCTATTTAATGGAAAAGAAAGCCTTCCTCCTAGCCTAATTTAAGCAGCAAGAAAAAGCCACCATTAGCTTTGAAAGCTGCAGCTTTCCGCATCATTCAATTAGGCTTTCTTCTTTTTTCTGCACATTCACACATTAAAACTTCTTGTTCTTTTCATAAACATTTAAATAATAAATTCCCTTTTCTGCTCTGTACTGCTTAAGGAAATGGGCACAGTACAGCCTTTATATTACTTGTATGCTTTTCTGCCATGTCAAGTCTGTACAGATGTCTTGGTTGTGCTTAACGCAGTCCTAAAGCTCTGCTGAACGCATTATGGCTGGAGCAGCAAATTAAAAGGAGTACCTTAATAGTTGCTGCTTTTCTTTTACATCAGCTCTTTAGAAACATCTAAAAACATTTGGCATTAAAAACATCATTCTTTTTGCTTTCTCACTCATGGCTCTGTTCTAACCCATGCTTCCCTATACAATGACATTTCAGTACAATAGTGCACTAAATTACTATCTTTTGAAGGGAAAATATATAACTAATAATATGTCATTTTACCCCCATAAAGAAGCTCAAGTGAAGACTTAGGTGAATTGACACTTAAGTAAATATTTTGAGACTTCTTCAATACATTCAGTGTATTTCAAGTTTCTTGTTACTCTTCTCCAGAAATGCTGCTCTGCTGAGGAGCTTGCTTGCTAGAAAAATTCTATTCTTATGGAAAACGGTGGTAAAGTAAGCACACAATAAATACAATAAATGTTAACAGCAAACTCCTTCATTCAAATGGAGATGGAAAAGAAAGGTAGTGCTGGAGAGTGAATAATCTTCAATGATCTTCCTCAGGTGGATGGGCAAGGCTTTGTACATTTGTTCCACACTCTATCACAAGTATTTAGCATCATTAAAAACACTGCACAGTATAACAGAAGATTTCTCACACAGTAGTCAAGTACAGAGAACGAAAGCAAAATGTGTCTTTGTAAACAAATAAAAAGAATCAGACACTTAATATCATCCTTCTTGGCACACTTGAGATTTTATGGTTACTGCCAGACAGAGGTGTGTGCTACATTTATAAACAGGAGATAGAGCTAATCAGAATCTGATCTAGATAGATGTGCTTTTTTTTAGAAATTGTTCTAGCAGTGCTGCTCTGATCAATGATTTGTTCTCTGCATTGTCGACCTCGTCCCTTATCTGCTTGTAGGCTTCTCCTGGGCCAAGTGCATCACTGTTCTGCTTACACAGGACTGGCCATGATGCCCCTTTGGTCCTGAAGTACTGTCCTGCTTCCCACAATCAATGGTAACAGCTTTATTGCTTTCTATCTGCTCCCATGCTCCTTTCTTCTGTGTTGTAGTACAGTATCCCTAAACAATCATCAACTGCTCCTGTACCCTACAGACAGCACTCTGGGACAAGAAACTTGGGAGCTAGATGCACATATATCCATCACGTATATCCCTCCTAAAAAAATTCAACGAGACACAACTCATCTATATTCACCATCTCTATGTTTCTTTCTCTAATTATGATATTGTACAGTCCACAAACAGCCTAAGCACTAAATGATACACTGTAGCTGTTGCTAAAGCAGCTGCAGATTTACATGGGTGAAATCTAGCCAGTGTACCACCCTTGTAAATTATCAATAATTAAGCTGCTTCTCCATTAAGGCTGCCGCAGTTAAAAAAAAAATAAAGAAAAATAAAATCTTCATTTGTTATGAAAACTTCACGTAAAATAAAGTAAAAGTCCACACAGTAAAGAGGCCATATATATTCTAACTTTTAGAACATGTATGACAACTGTCTTTAGAAAGTGCAGCAGCAACTATGGGCTATGAGCCCAGTGTTCAGGAAAGAAAAAACAAACCCCAAACCAGTTGCATCAACACTGTTTCATAACCAGTCTCACTGGAAACCATCACGCTTTATCTAGGTTAACTGCATTGCAGGTGTTCCCAACTTCGGGTAGTTTCAGGAAACTCCTATCTCTGTCCCTCTTTAACTCAGTGGAAGTACTCCTAACAGCAAGAATTTACAAGACTTTCCCACAGAAAAATAAATGAACAAA
>WEKY01031380.1:2259-17874 GCA_013390045.1 Picathartes gymnocephalus
GATTTCACAGGCAGTAAAAATCAAAATTACTTAAAGTTTTAAAAGGTTTTTTAGTTAGATAAAATGATAGTTTTGGGGAAGGTAAACTTGAGCCACAGATTTCAGTATTTTTTTTTTTCCTTGACAGTTTAAAACTCAGAAGCCAGTATTAGAAAAGTTTGTTCCTCTTTATGGTAGTATGAACCTCTTTTAATCGCCCTCAGTTTCTGCCTTATTGTGAATTTCTTTTCTATAATTTATATAACTACTTCTAATTTTAGAAATGTTTGAGCAATATACTTGTGATGTACGCTAAGTATCACTACTTCTCATTCTCAATATTCAGGAGATGGAGTCTGACAACCTGCTTATGACCTACTTGCAGGTTTTTGCCAGTGGCAGCTTGAGGTCAGATGCATGGGATATTTCTTTTTGGGAAGGTGAATTGTTGAAGTCCAGATAAAAACATATATTTAGATCTATTTCTGTGATATAAATGCAATATTTTAAATTAAAAAAAATCCTAAATGATTTCCTATTTAGGAATCCTAATTAATTTCCTTTATTCTTGAGTGATCCACATGGGTTATTCCACTATAGGTAGACAGGAAAAATATTCTGGAGACAAGGTCTAAGGAAGCATAAGTATGCAATTTTCCTAAAATTTAGCTTGAGCTATTTAGTGTCTGATATACAAAATGAGAAGTGGAAAGAAAGACTAAAGGCAGTGAAATTTAGTCCTGCTCAGACTCAGTAGGAAGATATGACTTGTGTACCACCTATCTCCTGCACAAATCCTCAAAAATGATAAACTGAAATGCCAGATATAATTACACTTTACATAAACTTTGATGCAAGATTTAATTACCATATTTTGTGCATGCTTACGTACTACCCTGTAGGATATTTTTATCTGTTGGTGTGATCTAGATGAATAATATAAACAAGTAACTTTATTTTCTTTTTTAAAGCCTTAGTGGTAGTGTTACAATTTGTTTCATATTTCTTAACTATTCTACATGCCTGGGAAAAAAAAAAGTCTCTTTGATTTTACAGTGACATATTAGAAACCAAAGCATGTGAAACATACTGGTGTTTTGCAAAAATAATTTTCCTGAAAGTTACTCCATGCTTATGCTGTCGTCAGTGCTAGGAAATTATACTTTCTTCTTCGTCTATGCAAATTCTACAGTGAGGTTTTATTTTCTTTCTTCTGTGCATTTTGCATTCATTTTCATATATCTGTCATTGGAGCATTAAAAAATCATAAAAAAAGCTTGGTATTATAGAAGTCCTGACAGCACATTTTCAGCTTGCTTTATTTTTTTTCTTGTTCATTTCACAATCAATGTTTGGCAGCATCAAAGACTGTAGAAGAATGTTCTTTTTTTTTTTCTCGTCTAGACCTTTTATTTAGCATGTTTTTAACAACTGTTTGATAGCAGACTCCTTTCCCCCTCCTTCTCCCACCGCAACCTCCCAAACTATGTCAAGATTCTTCTAAGACAACAACAGGAAATGATTGGGTTGTTGTCTGCAAGGTTCCTCCCAACCATACAAACTCTGAGTTGGGGAGGCACCTCCCTGGTTCATGTTTTAGGCACTACAGCACAAAATGATGTTCACGTAATGACTAAACATCCCATTAAAAGTAATTAGGCTCTTTCCCTGACTGGTTGCAGACCATCGCGTCTCTAGTTCAGCCAAGAGCCCAAAGGTTAACACTACTCTCACTGAGCAAGAGGATACACCAGACATGCTTACATGAAATAGGTGCAGTGTTTCTGGAAACATCTGTGAATAGACCAGTCTCTGTTCCAGAAAATGAGTGAGAAGCTTACTGAGAGGAAAAATAGGGTTTGCATCAAATATCTGATTTAATAAAGATATAAGGAAATTAAGAATTTGAACTCCTTTATAGTCTTGCCTAATCTTGGGCAACACCAAGCCGTTAATCAGGTGGGTAAAGATATGAACCTTGCCTCTCCTGCTAATTCATGTGGATTACAGTGCAGGCACTTGTCTCCTGTATGGCTAATCCATCACTGTCCTTGTCAGGAAAATGTGCAGGAAGGAAAAGCATCCCTGTGAGACGGGTGTTCACGTGTGCAGCCTTTCACTCTTCACAATGGCAGAACACACTTCCACACTTGGGGACTTGCCTGGCTGAGGGAAGAACCCAGCACAGCCCTGTGTGTGTTATGAGGGCTCACTCAACACCTGGACAAGATGTTTTCCAGGATGTTATTCACTAGCCCCATAAGTCTTTCTAATTTGATGTTATTTGATGTGAATTGTGTGTAAGTAATGTTAATTATGCAGAAGGTTTTGAAGAATATGTTTTGATTGTACAGTGGAAATGTCAGTCCCATTAACAATCATTATTACCTGTCAGAAAGCAGAAGCAGCTTTGAATGAATGCTAATTTGTTATTCTCGTATCTGTGCAGATGCATACCAATGCTTCCTGTATGATTTGTTTATTTGTATCCTGATCATTATACCAACCTTTCTCTCTCTCCAAGTTTTCTCTCTTTGGACTGAGTTTGGAAAAGAGAGAAGGAGGCTCTAACTTCAGGCCTCCTGTGAGTCAGCTTGTATTGAATGTGTTTTTGAAACAAAAGTTTCAGTTCTCAGAAAGCGGTTCATCTGCTGAAGTGTTTCCAAACCTTGCTCCCAGTGGTCTCTGGAATTTATTAAGTCTGTGGCAATGGTTCAGGAATATTGAAGTGGGGTTTTGGAAGCAGCATTCCAAAAGGAAGAAACTTGTCCTGTTTAATTTTTTTACTGTAACAGCAAATCTGTATGAAAATGAAATGTAGAAGAGCATTAGAGGGAACAAAAAATATTTTGGCATCCCACACTTCTATAAAATGGTGTTAATTTATTAAAGGCTCAGTACACAGTACTTTTATTAAAGTACTCAGTACACTGACAATTAGGATCTACTTAGGATGATCAGATTTTCAGCCCAAAATCATGTCCTCCTTTCATTTTATTCTTGCAGAAGACCTAAAAGCTGAACATGAGGATGGTTCCTCCACCCTTTTAATGTTGCTATTGAATTACCTACATAGCTTGAGTCTTGCAAAAAGTACTGGGAGAATGGGCATTTTCTGTGCAACTTTTTTTTCTGAACTTATGACTTGTTCTCACTTGTGGGAAACACTGACAACAGGAAAGTCTTTTTCTGTTTGATTCCTCCGGCTTTCTGTTCTTTGATGTTAGCTTAATTAAGGATTGATCCATAGATCTAAACTCATATTTTAGCAGTTTAATATGCTATGATTATTACATTTGTCGATGTAACACTTTTTGAATATGTAATTGGCAACCTTTATGAAATCAGATGGATTAAGGCGTTGAAGAACAACAGCATGCTTTGAACATAAGTGAACAGCAGGGGATAGTCAGTGTACCTGTACAGATTTTATTCGCCAGCTTGTGTGTAATTGAAATGACTATTTTATTAGGAAAAAGGCGAAAAGTGAGCGACAACAGGAGCAGGAAAATCACTGTTGGCTTGGTCTGACTTCCTGTAAATTGGATATTTTGGAACAAAGTTTTAATTCAAACATATTTTCTTGTATTTTTTTTTAGGGAGAGCAGTCCATGCAGCCTCCAAATTCAATTTCAGCTGTCATGTCATGCCAGATGAAGCAGGAGTTTGTGGAGTACCTGGCACAAAACTATTATTCCATTTTTCACTTACAAAGGAAATCCCACCAGAGATTTCTGTTTTTCTTTGCATAAAGGTAGGATGAAAAGAATAAACCAGCGATGGGGGAGATTGGTTAGGTAAAAGAAACAAAGGCAGTAGGAATGGGTCTTGAGTGAGCTTGATCACTGATGGGATGAAATGTATAGAACAAGAAATGGTACATTTCTAGATATTTAATGAGAATAGTAAGTATATATACTTACTATACGCTCCCACTTGTGTATGCATATTGTAAAATAAGTATTTGGCTTCTAGTAAGTTTGTTTGTGTAGGCTTATCTAAAACACTGCAGATGTAGGAGCATTATGCTACATTAAAAGTAAAGTAAGTAAGTAACAGGAACACCTTAACTTACAGGTTCAGTTTGCAGGCAGTAAAATAGTGCCCAGTTTCAATGTAGTTTCGTTAAACGCTGCTGGATCCCATTACCAACATTGTGAATGGACTGTATGTATGGATTACGTGTCCTTGAAGAATCTCATAAGAAGCTTTGAGCAAACCAAGAGTATTTTTTAGTACACTGGGTATAAGATGCTTGCAGGAGAGTGATTAACGCTGTTTGTTAGTGAGATCACACACACAAGGGTGACATTAGTCCCACACATGGCCTTGAGAGTCTCTAAGCTTAGGGCAGATGAGGAGATGATATAAAGTTTTCAATGTTTCAGATGAGAAATGTTGAACAAAAAATTGTTTTAAGAATCTAAAAGGTTAGACTTCTAAACATTAAAGCACTGCCTCATTAAGCAGATGCTATGTTTTTCAAAATTACAATCCAATTGCATAAGCTTGAGATCTAAAATGACTGATGGAAGATGTCTGCTAAACGTCAAGGTATCAGGGTTTTTTTTCCACTGCTAGAATATTATTTCAGATAATTGTGGAAGAATAAATAATTAGAACAGATAGCATGAATTAAGAAATTAAGTTTTTAACGGAAAATCCAGGTCACAGAGAAATTAATGAAAATTTCCCTCAGCTTTAATAAGCCAAGATCTCACCTTAGAAATTTAAGGTCTTGTTTTCAGTAGTCCTTGACCTGAAACAACACTTTTAATGTATTTACTTCTGATTTGTTAATTTCTACTGTACATATATATACTTTTGTATATTGTACATATATACTTTTTATATATATACACCCACAGATGCATATGTGTAGTGAACTCAAAACCTGTAATGTTCTGGAAAGTACATAAATCATGAGCCCAAATTAAAGTATGTGAATAGTGCAGTCCTGTATAAATCAGCTCCTTGATGCTAGGTATGATCTTATACACTCACACATTGGAGATCTCTGTGGACGAAATCAGGTATGTGAGGTCAATATTGCTCTCTTTAAAGTAAATTTAGATTTATAACAGCAGTGATTCTGCAGCAGAGCTCTGCTGTAATTCTGAGAATGCCATGCTTTTCTCTATGTTCATTCAAGAATGTATATATGTCTGCAAGAAAGGTCAAAGGAAAGTTTACTGCTGAAGGCATCTGTCACTCCTATCAAAAAGTTCTGCATAGCAAAACTGAACAGTTTGCCTGTTGATGCTTTGTCTGGTAACAACTGTTGTGAACACATGTTGAAAGAGAACACAAAATAATATTCTTACATGGGCTTTTTAATTAACTACTAATAATAATACTGCACTGTTTTAGAGTCCAACAAGAGTTTCTCTGGGTGATTGCCAGCTATTACAGTGTACTCAGAGCAGCATCCTTCACCAAAAGCTTGGGGAAGGGAATGACAAAAATATTTTGAAGTTTAATAGTATATATGCGCTACAGAAAAAAAAGATTAAAATGTAGGCAGAGAAGGAAGATATGCAAATAATAAGGCAGACATTGATCTTAAACACAAATTATTTTAGTTTTTTTTTTTATGTACATTTTGTGGCAAATCAAAACCTGTTGAATGGAGGCACTCTGTTTCCTTAAAGCTACATCTTTGAACAAGATCTTTGAATTAATCAGAATGACTGAGAAAGGGCAACATTTTTGCTGGTGCTGCTCTGTGGTTATGGTGCAGTGGGGTTAATTTATTTATTTCCATTTCAAAAAATAAAAGGAGTTCTGCTAATTGCATAAACGAATAGGGAAGCTTCTGGCTTGCCTGTGTGTCTCAGTGGCTGTACAGGATTATCCTTCATACTCTGCTTTATGACAGCCAAGCAAGCAGCCACAAGCCACCAGATAAAAAAATGTGTTTCTTTTTTTGCTTAGAAAAGGAGTTAAGTAATTTCCCCATGCTGTAAGAACTGTGACACTGAAAGAGAGGGGTGAATTCCATGCACCAAAACTGGTGGTAATACAGACCTTTGCAAGAAGTTATGTAAGCTAGAGCACTGCAACAGAAAATTTAGTATCAGATTAATTGCATATGAATCATTTGAATTATTTCCTTGTCTTCTCTAGAGTGCTTGAATATTCCCAAATAAATAATGAGCTTTGAAAGGTATTCATCTCCCCAAGAGAAACAAGTTTCTGTAAACTTGACTTAAAGAAGTATTGCTGCAGGCAATGAAATCTATACAAGCAAACAAAGCCCAGGAGATAGGTTGCCTTCTGGCAGACTATTAGAAAACATTTCTTTAGCAACTTGCTGCATTCTTCAAAATAATAACCCCCATTATTTTAAAATGGAAATCTTCTCTGTTTAAAGTAGTACTTTAAAAAGCCTCAGGATCAGAGAACACCAGAGTAAATCTTATCAGTAGTCCTGCTGAATGTGCCTGCAATTGGGCTCATAGAACTTAACCAGCCATCTGAGCTTGAACTTGTGGGTTAGTTTTTTGGTTTGTTTGGGGCTTTTTTGGGAAGGAAGGTGGGGTTGGATGTGGATATATTCCATAAACTCTGACCAATCTGGGCTCTGAACATCTGGGAGATTGCAGAGCTTTTCTCTGCTTCAGACCAGTTTGTTCAATGGCTCATTTTCTATTAAAGGCCCTGCAAATGGATTTGGAGGCAAATTCTCCAAACTCTGGAAGAAAAATGAGGATTTATTGCAGCATTTTTCCTACAATGTTAACTTGAAAAGACACCTGAACGCAACTTTTCCTCTAGAATTCCATTGCCGTGGTACAATACCCACCTCTGAGATCAGCTCTAAATATGTTATATGAAGACTCCTGTTTTATGATTGGAACTAATTCCACCATGCAGTGGAGAGAAAATCTGGACATCAGAAGAGATCAGGCTGTGTTGAAGCAAGAGATGTTATGCATGCTGTCCTGCTAGCTCAAACTCCAGTGACAACTTGCAGTGGTCTTACTTGGGGATTTAAAAATTTTATTATCCTAATAAACCATCTAAATCTGTGAACTGGACAACTGATCTCTAAAAACAGATTTTCCTCCACCCACAAACCCAATTATGCACTTGCTACTAAACAGCTGCCTACTTCCAACATTCAACAGAGCACAGAGTGAGGAATGTGCCTCTGACATGGACCATAGAAAATCTACAGGCAAAATTAAGGTTTCTTCATGCAAAATTAAAAAATAGAGGATGGCATAAAATCTAACAGTACCTAGTTACAATCGCATTAAGAAATTACTTGGCAAACTGTTAACCTCAGCTATTAAAATAATTATTCAACGTGAAAGAAACATGTAACAATTATATTTAACATTGGTTTGTCAGAACTTTCTCATTTATTAAGTTCAGTGACAATGCCTTTAAGAATATGATAGTGGAGTATCCCACCATGAAATATAGCAAGAGACAGCTTTACTTTAACCAGAGATTTCTGTTTACTTTAGATAAGCCACAGCAAAGTCTTTGCTATGCTTGTTACTAATTGCAGTGATTTAAAAAGACTTCCACTTTGATCCTGTACTCTTGGGATAGGGAGTATAGTAACTTCAGGACTGAGTTCCAGACATTTTCTGTAAACCTATTTTGAAATTAATTATATGGGGAAACCTTCAGAAATTCAACAACGTTTTTGATGTGAAGTCCTGAAATCTCTTTTTGGGGGAGTTTCTATTGTAGCACCAACACAATGACACTGCTGAACTATGGGGATTTAAGGATTTGTCCTGCACATTAGACATCCCTATAAAGTAAAAGCACAAGAATGTGCTGCAATTATAAATAACATCTTAAACATGACACAAATGCTATGTATTTATTTTAGACACAGAAAGGAATGCAAATGAATTTCTGCTAACAACTGGTATTCTAAAATATTAAGTTTTCTTCCTAGATGAAGTTTTCCCATTATGTCTCATTATTTCAGTCAGCATTTATGCTTTTATGCCTTTTTTTTTCTGAGGAGATATGCTACCAAAAATAAATAATTAAATCACAGATGAACTGTCAAAAGGGAACATTCATATTTTAACGCAACATTAACATTTTGGTAATTAACATGGCAGTTAATGCTTTTAGCAGATGTAACAACATTAGACTTGTAAATTTTAATTAAAGTTAATAGTTCACTATAGCTGTAGGGATCAGGCATCCTCTCTGGATACTGAAAACATGTCTAATGTGATTAGAAATACTAATTGAAGAAAAAAGGACTGCTATAGTAATGACTGTACTTCTTTATCCTACTAAATTATTACAAACCTGCAGGAACTTTTAAAAATATATTTGTGGGAGGAAGCTTGAAGAGTCAAATGCTCCCCTTGAAGAAATTAAAAGTGGTCAAAAGAACATTGCAGAAATTTCCTGTGTGTTAGAAGAGGGAAAATCATTAATTGAAAGCCATTGCTCCTTCCTTATCCTCCTGAGATCATATTCCCAAGAAATACTGTAAAGTTATTTGGTTACATTTCACAACCCTTTTGGATTTAATTAGGAACTAATGTGTTAGTTTTAATTCCCTCAGAGGCTTTGAATTTCAATAGCAGGCAGAGAAACAGGACTGGCACTGGGAACTATGACTCAAGTGGACATCTCTCTGTTTTAGTGCAAGTTAAGAGATTGGTAGTGAGTCCTTTTCATGGCCTGCTGATACATGAAACATTTTAATAAGCACAGGGAAAGGATTAGTTTTATTAAGGGTAATTACAAGCTGCTAGCCACCTATAAAATGCACCCCCATTTTATTGTAAAATGCCAGCAATATTTATTTCACTTGTTCTGTGCGTTTCTCTTGTCTCAAGCTGGCTCTGAAGTCAGTAGAAAAATTCTGTAGTCCTAATTCTAGCAGAATTGCCACTGGAAATCATGTTCTTTCTAAGGTTTCAGCTACTAAAGACTAAACACTGAAATTAAGTTTGCTTTTTTGACTGACAATAGTTATTTTTAGGATAAATGCAGTTATTCCCTGCTCATGCCATTAGCTCCTTCCAACATCCCCATAAATTATTATTTATTTGCATTGCAGCACAGGCATAGGCTCCATTCTAGCAGGCAAAGTGCACAGACATGGTGAGAGACGATTCTTGCTTGGAAGAATTGCACTCTAACCAGTTGTGACACGGGCTGAGAGAAAGGATGCTAGCAGAACAAATGCTGGTTTATCTTCATTTTGTTTCTACCTAAAAGGCTGGAACAAGAGATTAGGAAATTTGGTCAAGCTTATATGGAAAGAATGAAAAAAGTGATTTGAATTAAATTTATCAAGTAACAATGGAATTGAGAACATATTGGTTAAAGTCATACTAGACTCCGGGCAAAGTGCCTATGTGCAGTGTATGTACCTTTTTGTCCCATTGCAGGACTAAATGTAAACACTAAATGGTGTTTAATTAATCATGGACCTCAGGCTGCCTTTCTACAAAGGTGTACATTTTATTGAGTTCAGGTAAGAAGACCTGAACTGTGTATTTAGAATAGCTGTCAGGTGTATACCTTGAGTGATACAGTGGATAACACAATACATTGGAATATGCACCTCCATGAAGTCTTCATTGACTTGTGTGCTAAATAGACAAGAAATGCATTTATCTATCACTTTCCATGGAAAAATCCTAATATATTTTACAAACTTCTAAATTTCACCCGCATTACTATATAAGATAAGTTGCTCCTATGGACACCCCAGAGTTTCAGCACTGGGGGTACAATGGTGTGGATGTCTGATTTACCCAGGGATTTAGTCAGGTGGGAGAGGAAAATTAAAGTTACAGCTAAGGCTTCAGTAATTTTTTTAGATACCATATCCTCATTTCCTAGGCATTACTGAAGCCAATGAGATTCTGCATATGGATCCACATGCACAGATATTTATTTAAATTGGCTTAAAATGTAATAGCTGTGAATTTTCATTCATAGTACTGCATTTTGGTTTTATAGTATTATAGTAATATCTCCAGTATAACACAATTGCTAGCAGCTATAACTTACTGAAGGAAAAGATGAACTTGACTAGATTTTTTTTTTTCATTTGTTAAAATTCTCAGATCCAACAGCTAAGGCCCAGGTCTTCAGCTGTGTAAATCAGCATGACTCCACTGAAGTCAGAGCAGCTACACCCAACTTACACTGGGTAAGAGTCTGAACTTCAGTGACACCAGATACACAGTTTGCAGGTTTTATTGGCAAATATATGTTTATAGACTTGAAGGCACTTCCTAATCCTGTGTCATATCATGAACACTACCACCCTGGACAAACAGAACAATTATTTGGAAGCTGAAAGTCTTACCCACTTCCCTAAGAGTTTCTTTTATATGAAAATGCTTCTGTGAAAGAACCTCATGCATGAAGGACCATTGCCAAACAGAAGTTACATAGTTTCTACCATTAGCAAAATATTCAGATTCTGGCACTCAGAGCAGGGTAATCAACTTACAAGGTGGAAAATTGAAAATATATTAAGGGAATACTGTGCCATCACTGATTAGTCACATAGTTCATTGCCACATAATTACTGAAACTGTACATTTGTAATGTTCAAAACAGGTTGGACATTTAGATAAATGTAAAGGATGGCTTAGCAAAAAAAAAAAAAAATCTTGAGAAGAACAGTTTGGGGTTTATGAAAAATATTCGTTAAACAGGAAGAACTGAGGTAAGACATAATATGTCTGTTGCTGGTTCTTGAACAATCCTTGCCATCATGTGTGAATGGCAGAACTATCCCTAAACTGCATTTGAACTCGCTGTCTGGGTACTCCATTACTGACATTACTAAAATGAGGGTGAGTAGTCCTGCCCTCAAGGAACATGGGGAGCGCCAGGACATGCTGAGGGAAGATGTGGATGCACTGGGGCATAAAAAAACCTGAAGCCTGCTCATCAGGCTGCAGTGGAGTGCGAGTCTGGATGGACAGAACAGCCTGTCCTACACTGAGATCAGCCTGTCCTCAATTATCCTCCAGCAAAATGTAGTTTGCTTCATCACCAGTAAGCTAGGTTAGGCTAACTGTGCTCACTACAGGAAATAGACAAGTATTTTCTTCCTTCAGTTTAACAATAGTACATGTAGTAAGATAATACATCAAAATAGCAGTGTACTAGAGCAAAGAAAAGTTTTGAAAAAAATTACTGTATTTAACTGTGATTATGTATATAGAACCAAATTTTAGGAAAAGGTATTGCACAGTACTCGGTATAGCTCAGTACTGAACATTTGGACTGCAATGCAGCTTAATTTCTTTAAGCCATTTTAGTGAAGAATTGTCAAGAAGTTTTACTGAAATACAGGAATCTCCTGTCATCCAAGCTCCCTGTTTCCACAAACCTTTCCAAAAACTCTCACAGGTTTCTGTGGTATAAAGGGGTTCCCTGTAGGAACCTCTCATAATATCCACATAAGCAAACAGTTTTTCTATCCTGCAGGCTTCCTGCTTCTGATGTGTTTGGAAGAGGTTTTACAATAAAGTTTTATACCATTACTAACATTTTCCTTCAAATGCTTTTGGTCTGCCTTTTACAGTTTTACATGTAGTTTGCCAGAGGTTTTGCTATTTTCTGTTTTTCTCATCTGAACACCCTATTTTTTCAGAAGTTCCTTTTCCTTTTTAATAATACCCCTTTATTCCCATGTAGACCTCTGCTAGTCTTTTGGAGACCCTCTAACTGGCTTTGACAGATGATAGATACTTACTCAGAAACTCTAATACAGGTCATTTCCTCCTAATTTACTTTTAACAAACTTCCTTGATTTTATGTAGTCCTCTTTTCAACATTCACTGTTGCTATGGTAAGTTTATTTGGCCTTTTCACTTCTACAGGGTTTCTGAATTTGAATACATTATGATCAAAATTATAAAACAGTTCTTTGATACAGAAATTCAGAAGAACGTTTGGTACCCTGCTTGATACAAATCACGAGTTCCCCAAGCTCCCCTGGATTGCTCCGTTTAATGATTTATGTTGTCTAAAAGCTTAAGTTCTGCATAAAGCCCTATTATAATATTTATCCAGTGCAAATATAATGGAGATCTCTTTACTCCTGCCTTCACAGCCTTTCTCATTTCCCCATCCATGTCACAGGCAACTATCCTAGCCTTTTTACTGTTAGTGACAAAGAACCAGGAGAGAGGGAGAGTTTTCTGGCTTCAAGGACTTAGAGCAAAGCAGTTGCTCCTTTTGATTAATTTCCTGCACTTTATTGATTTGAAGAACCTGAAGAATTGTTAACCAGTGAGCCGTTATGCTATGCTCCTATCTCTGTGACCTCAAAGACATCTATCCCCATCCTCCACTGTCCTAGTGAGCTCTTCTGCCTGAAAGTTTTAAAGTTTCCAAATCCACATTTTTTCTGAGTCTTCGGTTTATTCTGCTAATGAACATCTCAAGAGTCTCCAGCTGTAAAGAGCCCTGGGACACAGTGGAAGTAAGCTGGGAATCATCTGGGGAGTTGGGATAAATGTTTGAATTCCTGGTTGATTTTTATGTTGTTACCTAACACTTTCTAGGTGTTTTCAAGTCTAGCAGCTTAGTCCTGACAAAGGACACTGTTTTCAGAGACAATCCAAGTGTCACATTGGCCATTCCAAATAATACCCTTTGCTGTCATTGGATATTTTTGATATTCTTGAACCCTGACTATATTCATAGGTTATATTTATAGATTCCAATGATCAGAAAATGACCGGTGCAGCTTTCTTAAATCAATGTTGAAATGTAAATAGATTAATAATAGCATGGCTAATGAAGTGTATCATTCACTGACAAGTAGTGAGGTCCTTGTTCCATCTGTCTCCAGCCTGTTCAATTCCAGGTGTAAAGCATTTGCTGGCAACACCTTCAGAAGCTGGTAAGACTTAGGGAACAAGCCATGTTCTCCCTCACAGATCCCTAATTCCAGCATGTCTTTGTCCATTTCCTCTAATCCTTTGCTAGCTGGTTAGGCAGTGTCCCCTCTGGCCTCTGGGAGATGCATTTGCCAGAGATAAGCCTGCTCCTTAACGATCCCTAAGGCTACTGGATCTTCTGGAGCCTCTTCTGCCTTTCTGATTCTGTTTGATATAAAGTCTCCATTACAGGGAATATTAGACAAATTTATTTAACTGTAAATGTGCATTGAAAAGCAAAGAAGAACATCCTTCTATAAATAAACATTTGTACAACTCAGGTCTGAAGAGGATCTTCTGTGGTATGTGGAAGATTCGTCACTTTGCAAATTTAAAATTAACAGGGGCAGTGTAGTTACATTTATATGAAAGCCTGTTTGCCTGGTTGTAATGATGAACTAATTAATTAAAGCAGACTCTTCATTTTTAGGTTCTCTGAGTCCCAAGCACCAAGAATAAAATAGGAACAACCATCTTCTAAGAAAGATAAGGTTGGAATACAGGAAAGAGAAGATGCTTCAGCAATTGGCAATGTCTGGCTAAAGTAGCCATTGGATTCAGGTGACTAAAGAGAGAAGTCAAAATATTATGGAATTCTACAGTGAAATAACAGCATGGAGAAAATCAAGGAAAAGGAAAGAACGTGAAACAGCAGTGAATATGAAAATAGGATGAAGGAAAGAAAAATCCAAATACAATCAGATTAAGCAAAGGAAGACAGTGAGAAACCTACCATAAAAACAGGCAAGTAAGCCCTGGGTATTCTCTTTTTATGCAAGAATGTAGAGAAACCTTCAAATGCTACCTAAGTCTAGGTTGTGAATTGCTCATTTTCCATCTAATAGAATCTAGAAAATAGCAATAGTTGGGTATTGTAGTACTAATTGCCTTTACCTGTGAAAAAATGAGACCTAGTAAGACTCAGTATTTTATGATCAGCTACACACCAAATAACAATCTGTCTTTCTTCCATCAGAGTTTTTGCAAGTAGGTGACTACCTCACACAACCCAATTTCTGATTGAGGCTGAAGAGATTTTTGGAGATGGAAAACAGTCAGTGGAATTGCTGACTGTAATTCTTTAGAGTAACTTCTTAATATTATGTGGCAAATCTATCAAGTTTTCACTCTTTGGTATGTGGGGAGCCCTGATATATTGCCCTTTCTACAATAAAACAATCCAGGGAGTTATTGTTCAAGAAACTGGATTTGCAAGATAGTTTATCCACAAAAAAACCCAAAAAACCAAACAAAAAACCCAAACCAAACCAACCAAACAACTCCCCCCCCCAAAAAACCAAACCCCCCACCTCCCCCCCCAAACCTCTTAATCACCATTCCAATTAATTCTTTTGGACTATCCTAAAGAAATACAAAATGCACATCAAAGGGGAAGGTTACAGGATATGTCTGATTCCACAGCCTGGGAGGTCACTGTCACTGTATTTGGCCAGTGGCATTGAATGCCCTAATGCTAATACAGAGGAAATTTGCAGAATGATTAACTAATCAGAGAAATGAGAGCCAACAGAAATAATTTCCTTTCAAATTTCATTAGACTTTGTATCAGTGGAGACATTGCGGATGTTTTAAAACTGAAAAGTTTGCCTCAAAGACAGATGTAATTTTGTACACAGGGAGGCGAAAAGACTTTTTCCAGACACACTGGCCCATTTCCTACTCATTTTGCAAGGCTTAAATCAAGTACTACTTTACCTGTTACAAGGGAAAAACTGCAGCAAAACCTCCAACTCTTAAGAGAACTTAAGTTTTGCTTTGGAAAAATCGAGTACATCAGATTTAAAATAATTTTATATTACTGCCTTCTCTTTTTAAAATTACTGGAGTGCCTTTTATTGAGAGCTTCTACACCTAAGGAAAAAGTTATTTGACCACAGTGATGCATAACCTTACTGGGGAAACTCTGGTCAGCTTTCATACTTTTTCCCCATCATTGGTTCTTAAGGCTTCTCTTCTGTGTAGGTAATTGTCTTTCCTTGCACTGAAGCAGAGTAAACTTTCAGGAACCTGAAAAAACAGTAGTATTCTGGAATTCAGTATTTTTTATCGACTTAAACCCAGTGCTGTTGCAAAATAGAAGCTGGTGGAACAGGACTCACCAAGAGTCTGGTCTTTTTTGTTCCCGTCACTTTTATTTCTCCCAGCATAGCAAAAAGGAGTTTGTGTCACTTCCAGCTGATGTACTCTGTGAATGTCTCGCAGATTGAGTATCACAACTCATACACAAAATGAGTAAGTCTGGCATGCTGCGTTTTCAAATCCGGCTGGGCCCAAACCTTAGAGCAGTGCTGTTCAGAGCAGAAGGGCCAGTCCCTGCTCCGAAGGCCAGAACTGGTGTTCCTCCCGCTCCCGGCCGCTCCTGGCTCGGCCCGGGGCGAGCGGCGCTGCCCGTGCCCGCTGCGCTAGCACAGTGCTCGGGCCCCGCTGTGCTCCACGGCCCGAACACGCTGGGATGGGCACTCCCTGTCTCACCGCACCTACAACTCCGCTCATTTCCAGAGCAGCTGCTACTTCCCCGCGCACAGCGCGACCGCGGCCGCCCAGGCGGACCCCGCGCCTCCGGCCGGGCGGGGACAGTGGAGCGAGGCGGGGCCCGGCGGCCGCCCCGCCCCATCCTCGGGGATGCCGGGATGTTTACGGGCCTGCAAAGAGCGGCGGGGGGCGGAGAGTAGGTTGGGGCTGCTGCCGGTGTCCACGCCGCCCG
>WEKY01031380.1:18304-70666 GCA_013390045.1 Picathartes gymnocephalus
CCGCCGTGTGCTGGCAGGGCAAGCGGCGCCCTGAGCGCTGCGGTGGCGTTTCCCCCGGTGGCGGCTGCCGCGCTGCCTCCGCCGAGACGAGCGGGCGGCCGGGGACCCTGCCCGGCGGCCCCGGCCTGCCTGCGGCCAGGCCACCCTCCGTGCCTCTGCCGCGCCGGGCTCCTCACTTGCCTGCCACAAGCGGAGCTGCTTTCCATGGTTTTCCTGGTCGTTTTCCCTAGGTTGCCTCCAGGCTCCCGTGCACTGCTCTCCCTTGCGGGTGGATGTCGGGCAGATGCTCGAGGGATGGCCCAGCCTGGGGGTTTCGCACGGCACCGGGTGAAAACAGCGCCGTCACCGGGAGCCGCGGCCCTGCGGCTGCGAGGGCGGGCAGCCCCATCCCGGCGGGTCCGGCGGCCTCTGCCCTGCGCCTCCCCGGGAGGACGCTGGGGGTGCCCAGCCGGGGCCCCTCCCGTGGCCGCAGCGCGTCCTCACTCCCGGGGTGCAGGGTTTGCCCGCCTGGCTCCCCGGGGCCGTGCGGGGCTGGGCAGAACTGAGGCCTGCTGGGAGACGCTGGAAGTGAGGCATTGTCCGTCTGGGGAGTGAGGGTCCCGTCCTTCACCTTACCCAGCATCTGGGCTCGGTTATCTCGGTACCGGCCCCGAGTTCCTTTCAGTGTCCATGCGAACTGACCCTGCGTGGTTTTAGGATTCAGAGGTTCAGAAAGCTGTTCGTCGAGCGTAATGTGCTTTGATTTGCTCTGCATTTTGTGAGGAGCATCACTACTGGAATGGTAAAACTGCTTAAGATAATCACCCTACTTCTGATAAAAGATGATGATAGGATGTGTGTTCATTAATGACACAAATATTTAATTCTTGATATTAGATAAAAACTTTCTAAATGATTTTTCCCTTCTTGCACCAACTAAATGGTAACTTTTGTCACCTTTTGAAGTGATAGAGGTGTTTTCTCGGATTGCAGTAGTGGCATCACTTCTCAGGAAAGGTTGCATGTGCACAGTAATTTTGTGGAGTATACTGGGTATGTTTCCTATATAAAGTTGTATTGCAAGCCTGAGATGCAGAAATTGCATACGATAGACACTTTGGGTGATTAGATCGGATGATTAGATTCACAGGTTGACTAAATCAGGAAGAATGAAACCTAAAAGCTTATTTCTTCCTGGCTGTTTAGGAGACAACTCAAGTGTTGCAGTGCTGTAGAAATGTCTGTATTTAAACCACAGACTTGCACTGTCTTGAGAGAGATGAAATGCAGTGGAAAACAGTCATTAGGTCATGGCCTATGGAAAACTTAGAGGAAGGAAACCTGTGTTGTGTTGTGGAAAGAGGGAAACTTACAAGCCATGTCTGGCAGCTTTAAAGTAAGAACTTAAAGCCATGTTTGTAATTTTTCAATTTTTTTATACTGGAAGAAAGAATAATATTAAGAGCATTAGTTCTTTAATTTCAAAATATGAAGATACTATATTTAGAAATACCTGATGCTTGTGTAGATGGCTTTTCAAAGCACACTCAGAGATTGTTCACTGTAAGGATGGAGATACTGCCTTTGTCATAAATATCTTGTATTCAACATACCAGTTAGTCATTTCAGCAAAAAAAAAAAAAAAGAGAATGAATCAAGGAATTTTATTCAACCAAAAATCTTTTTTGATTGACTTATCTCCACATCTTCCAGTGTCTACATGAATTAGATAAGTAGATTCCCATCCTCACCATGGAAGCTTGTTTCAAAAGAAAAAAAAAATCTAACATTTTAGAGTTCATTGGAAGGCCTGTGAGCAAATGAGAGAGTCAAATGAAAAATAGAGTGCAGGAAGTCAGTTCCTCATTTTACTGTGACCTGTGGTATATTCTGAATTGTAAGACAGAGCCACATAAGCCCATCTGTGCCTTTATTTTTTTGTGCAAGAGTTGAGATCAGTTGCACAAAACATAGCCAGTCCTGTGTATTTGTGCAGAGACAATTTGGTGAGACAGTGTGTTCAGAAATACACTGCCCCCCCCGCTCCATGTTTAATAAGCTTAGTGCAGTAGTCTCTGCATTTATACTGATGCTAAATTCGGCTTATCACTATCAGTGCCTTGCTGCATTCTGAAGTTTGACGTTGTTCCAAACATCTGTGCTGGATGCTTGGTTGAGTTCAGGTTACCTTGGAAAGTCCCCTAGGAGAAGTCCAACTGCACTAACTTCTTCTCTACCTCCAAGGGAATTTTTTGGTGATTTGGTGTTCATCCAAAACCCCTCCTGATTCCCAGCGAGTAGGATTTAGAGGGTGGGGATTATCCTATGAAGCTTAATACTATAGTCTTTGGAGTTAACTGACTAATTTTCAGAAAATTTGTTCTGTTTATCTGCGTTCCATGTGCTTTGCAACAGAGATGAAAATAACTGACCAAAATACCAAAGTGATGATAAGGGCAGCCTTTAGAACACTCATTTGCTGTATTTATCACCATTTGACTTCCCTGGCCACATGGGAAGGAACTGAGCCCTAGGCTGAAGTACATCATCTCACCTTGTGTTTCCTTAGTAAGTATTAAAGTGATTCTTCCTGTCAGGTTAGTTTAGAAAGCTCCAGAGAAGCAATGCTGTTAAAATGAGTTGCTTTTCTGGTGAAGAGACTCCTGTGCTTTTGTCTCAGGCATGTGAAACATATCTGTGATTCAGCTGTGATTTTTGTATCTAGAAAATGCACAGTACTTCAAGTGCTGTTATAACCTGTTGGGCATATAGCACTCATTTATGTGAGGGAATTTGTTACAAAATTTTAAACAACACATTAAAAAGAGGAATTTGTAAGAAAATACTATCAACAATCATGTTAAAACCTGATTGCACATAGTCAATCTTGTGATATTAGGGACTTTTGTTTTGGATTATAGGTGACAAAGTAAATAGGCTGTTTGCATCATGTGGCATTTGGGAGTCTGCATTCAAGCCTCTTCAAGCGGCTTGGAATGATTTATAACAAAGTTATTGCTGCCCTGTTTAATAGTTGTATTTATGTTGGACCAGATGAATTACTTTACAATGTTATTAAGGTTCATGTAGAGTTTGTAGATTAGATTGTTGCTGAAGCCTTTGGGAGATACTTGAATTAGGTGCTGTGAAATGTTGATGAACCAGTCTTTTTCAGTTCATTTCAGTTTTCTGTGGTTAGTGTACAGAGTTTACAATATTAGTGATTCTTTGATAGCTGGAAGGCAAAAGTATCATAGGTGAACTAAAAGTTACTTCTAAAAATAAGCAGAAACCTGTGGTGGGAAAACACACAGCCTTCTGCCCTGTAGGGGCCCTTTCTTCTGTACCCTTTCTGTCCTCATCTGAGAGCAAATCCAAAAAAGGAGTTGTCTTTGCAGCAGTGAACTTGCAGTCCTTTCCCTGACTGAAATTCAGAACTTTGTGTTGGTTATGTGGGCTGAGTGTGAACTTGACAGAGACCAGGAGGACTTGAGGAGCAGCCTGCAGACTGGCTGGTCACTGAGGGTACTCCACAACCACACATGTATCTTGCATCTTTTAGACAGTGGCGCTTTAATGTAAAACATTGAAACAGCTGCAAACTTGAGTGTTGGCTTGCCTCCGAAGTGAGTGTGCTGGCTGCTGCCTGCTTTGCTTCTGGGCCCAGGGATCCTGGATTACTCACTACTGTCATGTGTGCTTTCAGGAGTCAAGGTTCAGAGGTTCACAGAAAGCCTGTTAAACATGGCTGGTGTTTCTTTTCTGATTCTTTATAGTGCTTCATTAATTTTATCATCTTTGGGGTAGCAGATTTTAAACTATGTACTACAGATAAATTTTCGTGTCTTGAGAATGTGCATCTAACACTTGCAGTAGGATGTCTTGCACTGCTTTCTAAGATACCGAGATATTTATTTGAGGAGTGTGTGGAATTTACTGTTCCATTCTACTTCACCTATAGCAGCATGGACGTTGTCAGCCAGAGCTGTTGCACAGTTGTCCACCCAGCCTTCCAATAGGGATGTATTTTCCCTGTACTTAACTATAATGGATTTATCTGACAGTGCTTCAAGTCTTTTCGTTTGTCTTGTGTTTTTAACTTGTGTGAAGATCAGCTGTTTATACTTGCAGTAAAATCTCTTCAGCATCTCTGCTGAATTATGAATAATTTGCTTTTACAGGTGCATTTAAAGTCGTGCCTTCACTAGGACTCCCTCTCTGTGGGTGAGAGCTGTAAGCTTTTGGGCTTGTAAGGGTTTCTAAATCATGTTTTAACTTCCCTTACCTGAAAATCCTAGTTTTGAGGGTTTTTTTCCCTTTTATTTTCTTTTCCTTTTTCCAGTTTAACTTGTTATCCTGTTTATGCTCCTTCCATTTATTTTGTTTCCTGGTTCTACTATCCCATTCAGTGTTTTGTTGACAAAACTCTTGGGCTGGTGTTGAGTGAATTGCCTTCTCTGTTCCGGCTCTTGCCTTGCTGTTACAGCTTAAGCGCTTGTTCACCTCCCTACTAAGGACAAAGCACAGTTAAATTTGGTGACCTAACTTACTAGCACACTGTTGCCAGAGGGAAGATGCTCTGTTTTCTTCTGCAGTCCCTTTCCTACATCTCCCATCTCTGAACTCTTCCCCCTTTTTTTTCTGGTGCTCAGCAGAGTCCCCCATGTGCTGGTTCTGCTCTCTGCTTGCAGGGCAGTTCCCAGCTGCATTAGGGAGTTGGATCGGCTCAGCAACAGGGCCAGGGGGTTCTAGATGGCAACACAGGGTTGTGTGGCAGAGGAAGAGAGGGAAAGAAGATCTTTTATGTTACTGAACCGTTAGATTGAATCGTGTAATTTCATGTTAGAGGTGTAATTTGGCAGTAGATTTAGCTGATCCAAGTTACTTGGGGCTAGAGCAGTCCTATGTCTTCCACTCTCTCTTTTGCCATCACAGTTCTGTCCTTGTCTCTGCAATGGTACGATTCGGGGAACTGAGCTGCTGGGAAAAAGTGACTTTGTCAAAGTTACTTTTCAGCTAGTTTCACTTTGCTCTCCAGGAGTCTGGGTAGCCACAGCAGCCCCACTGGAAGGAAGAGGGTTTGGGAATCATGACAGGGGAAGCAGCAGCCTCACACCATCAGTTCACACCGTCTTAGAACTGCTTGCTTACAGAGACAGGAGCACAGCCGAGTGTGGTGTGGGCTGAGGCTTTGCTTTCTTGGTGGTGTCATGGTTAGATACAGTGCGTTATTCTCTACAGTACTTTTCACTGTGGCATTATTGTGATCTACCTATGTCCTTTTTAACTGGCTATTGAGTATGAAGAAATGGGTTATCAAATTTCTTTCAGGTGAGTAGAAGCTAAGTGAAAAATGGAGAAGCTTGCTGCTCAAGCAGTTTCAGTTCCTGTTTCTTTTCCAGTTTGTAAGAAATAACAAACAGTTCAATAAAGGGCAAGTCAGTGCATGTATAACCCTTTGGGAGCACCTTGAAAGATAAGCAGTCTACTTGAGTGGCATAATTGAAATGGAGAGGGAGAAGTAAACAAACTAACTTTTTAAATTGTGCAAATGAATGAACAGGAATGGAAGTGGACCTGTGAAGCAGGAGAGCTTTGACTTTCACTTCTAGTCAGACAGCACTGACAGAGCAAACTCTTAGTAGTCAGGGGATGACAGTGACTGGCATGTGTGTTTTCAGGGTTGGAGTGAAAATAAACCTGCTAAATCAGGCCAAATTGCATACGAACTCTTAGTGTATTCCCTTACTTTTTTCCAAAACAATTATTTGTGTATGGCTGCTCCTGCTGTTGCTAAAACCAACTTTTGCCCCAGCTTAACTGTCTGGTTTTTGACTGCTTTGATTGGACTGCCAATGAGTAGGGAGTTTGGACGTAAATTTGCTGAAAAATGCAGCATTTCCAATTAGATAGTTAATATCTATCTGTAGGTTAACAACCGCTGGGAATTTGTATTGTTGAGATTCAAGGCTGTCCCTACAGAGGGGAGGAGTGTCTTGACATCCTGTGGGGAGTACTGAGCTGGCTTTTAGGAACTGCTTCTAAAATTAAAACTAATCCTTCATGAATATAGATGTATATGGATCTATATTGAATCACTTTCAATACTTTAAAAGTTGCATATACAGCTTCTCTCTGATGTGGATGCTTCTGTGGAGAATTTGACAAGTGGGTATGTGTTTTCCACGTTTTAGAAGACATTTGGGGTTTCTTGAACAATGTGAAGGAAATATTTGCTATTAGCTGACAGTGGTAAAACTGAAATATTCTGTGTACATACACACTTAGGTATAGATACATAATCTGTGTGTACAGATGTGTGCACACATATATTTTACTATGCATATATAATGTTTATATATATGTATGTATACTAATAGTGACATTTTATTGTGGTAATGGTTAATATGATCTTCCAGTTCTGAATTTGCTTTGTCCCTTGTCAGTTAGTCTTGGCAGAGTTCAAGTGGGTGTCAGCTTAAATGCATTTTGCATTATTAATGCATACATATAAAATATATATACAAATATAAACATTATAAACTGCAGCCTGCCCCCAGGTTGCCAGCATTGAGTGGGTGCTGACGAGTGTTGATCAGTGTTAATGATCTGACAAAGTGTGGGCTGAGTTTGACCACCAAGCCAGTTCCCTCCAGTGGCCAAGTTTTTGCCTTAAAGAGGTAAAGAATGACTGTTAGGACAGTCTGCCTTATAAACCAGTTCTGTGGCTGTTTTTTACCCTGCTCACATCAAGCTGAAGGGCCGAGCTGTTAGTGCTGGGTCTGAAATTTGTCTCTTCCCACAAGGTCTGTGACTGTGGAGCTGGGAGGTTCTGTCAGTGTGACTCCAGGTGACAGAGAGCAGTGCTGGGATCAGGCTGGCACGCTTGGGCTCCCTGGCACACACTGCTGGGATTAGCACTGCTGCCGTGGGCTGTGGAATTGTGTGTCGGATATTCAGGAAGGCACTTGGAAATCTAAACCCTTGTTTCCACAGCACTTGGCTTTTTTTAGGTTCAACCGGGGTGACTGTTTGAATGTTCTACCTAAGTTTAAATTGTGCTTTTGGGTAGCTGAGAGTCGACGTGTGATATAAGCAAATGGGAATATTTCTTTAGCCCGTGTTCTTGCATGGAAACATAGTATCGATATGTGTTGTTGGGTTCCCCCCACCCCTCAGCTGAGGCTGATCCTTATCTTTAAATTTAGTAAAGCTAGATGAGAAGTTTGTTGATCTAAGCTTTTTCATTTTAAATCCATGTTAGATACTGGAGAATCTAACTTTACGCAAAATTTACAAAAAATAGCTGTTTCTGAGGAGCCTTGTCTCTAACCTAACTAAAATAATGATTATAGTAAAAGTGTAAAATACCTGGCTTAATTAATGGTGTAATCCAGATGTAAACATAGTACATTCTGTCTGTTGAGAACAGCAGCCAAACAGACTGTATCCCTGATCAGCACATCCTGAACCAGTGTAACTCTGTGTTTCTCTGTGTTAGCAATTATGTGGAGTAGTTAGTTATATTTTGCAGAAAAAAAAGACTGAGCTTCTCAGATTCTCAGCAGAACTGTAACATTCTGAACGTTCTTTTAAGTATATGCTCTTTTCCAAAAGTATGGCTGTTTCTGCTTTGACATTGATTACTGTATGTTCTCACTTAAGATGCAAAATTGACAAACAAGTGCATAGCAAGTAGCTAAGGGAAACCATGTATATTGAGACTATTAATGATGTTTTCTACAGGAAAATGTATTTTTTTGTTGTTGTAGAACTGCCATCTGTTAAAGCAGTAACATTTTTGCCTAAATATCATGAAATGTGTTTCAGTGTGAATGCTTTATGGACTTGGAGCTATGAAACTAGTTCTTAAAAAGCATGTTTCGTGTGATTAAGCAGTGCATTTAAGCTTTTTCTCCTGAAATGATTTGATCATGTTTTTCAAGACATAATTTCTAGATTTATGTCACAAGGATTTCAAGTTTTCCTTAAGTATTTTTTTTTAAATGTTATTTTAAAATACATTTGAGTGAAATGATAGCTATGAGCTCTGGCTCCTGTTCAGGAGTGCGTCCTGTGCTCTGATTGCACTGACAGCCGTGGGTAGTCCTGCCTCTCCTCTGGCAAGGCTGCTGGAAACCACCTGGAGAGCTGAGTGCTGCCTGGGGAACGGGAGCTTGGCGTGTAGGAGTGTGCTCCTGCCTTTTGGGCTGCTTTAGATCTGTGTAATCTTCAGATGTGTGGGCAGATACCCGAGAGCTCTGACAGGTGGCCACTGAGGAAGTGAATGAGGACAGCGAGGCCTGTTTGTGAAGGGGGGGAAAGTTGTTACTCCCGTTTTCAGGCACTTGCACTTTGATGGTCTGACTTACTGGTGAGGGCTCCTTTTCTGCCTTGTGTAGTGAGAGGAGTTACTATGCCCTTGTGATTTCAAATGAAAAATTTGCCCTGTTGTCTGTATCCCCAGGAACTTCATTCTGCATCCTTTATGTGTAGGTGCCACCTACTGTTTTGATCAACTGAAAAAGTCAAAGATTTAAAATATTAGTAATTAACCAGATGTATTAACTGTAAAGTGTTAGCAGCTATAACCCAAGTATAAGATTTAGTGTATATTCCTGTGATCCATATTCTGTGCAGGTTGTCTGAATCCAAATGATCTTTGTCTTCAAAATGGTGAACATCATGATTGCAAAATAAATGATTGAGAAAGTTCCTTTTGTTTTGCAAATGGTGTGGTGAAGGCATGGAGTCCCTTCCCTGACGTGATTTGAGAGTATTGAAAAACACGAGTTGCATTTGGAGGTTTTGGGGGGTGCTGGTATAGTTGACTCACCTCACCTGTTACCCCTTTTCTGTGAACCTTTATATATCAGGGTGATGGATTTGCATATGGTGGTCACTGACTCGTTTAAGGAGGTGACAGATGTTATAACTAGGTGTGTTTTGTATTTGCATTTCAATTTTTAATAAGCATGGACTCTTTGGGTATTTTTAGTGTCTTGTCACTGTAAATTAGAACTTGAAAACAGTCTTTGGAAGAGACATAATTATTGCCTCAATTGAAATTTAAAGATGAGCAATATTACAGCACTATGTTTAGACCTCTGGAGTTAGTATTAAGGTGAAAGGCATGCCTTACAGTGGAAACAGTCTTCAAGCAACAAAATCCAATTCTTACTTAGGTTGTGTTTTATAGTACAAAAGATTTTACTTTGCATCCTTGGCATTCTTTTGCATCTTTGTGATTTTGTATTATCAAAATGCCACATTTGTCTAAAATGTGACTATCACACAGTCTTCAAAGTTAAAAAAATTAAAATAACTTTCATATATGGACATAAAATACTTACCTTTGTCTTTTTGCAAAAGGAACAACAAATCCATGAGTTAATAAAACTTCCATGCATTGTATGGTAGAATGTTTTATCTCTTTGGTTTGCTTGCTTTTATTATAAAAAACAAGCCACAGAGGGTAGAGTGACTGGCAGTGGTAGTAATATGACTTATCCCATTTCTACTCTTTTCCCAAATTTAACAGGAAAAGAGAGAGACAAATTTCTGAACACTTTCAGTCAGTGCCTCTGGCCATTCAGACAAGTTGAATGAGTTATATATTCCCTGAATTAACATACGTCATTTAAACATTTCAGCTTAGATTTCATTAATCCTGGACATATATTTGCAGTAGAGGGTAAGAGGTTTTTTATTTACTTATTTTCCCTTGGCAATATGAAGCAAATGTTTGACCCGCAGGAATTACCTGTTGGTACGTTACATGGTCAAAATGTTGAATATTGAAACATATTAGTAGAACACTGCAAAACCTTCAGTAGAAATATTGATGCTATTGAAAAGAGTAAAATTCATATAAAGACTCTTCAAAATTGTGCTTCAGAAAAGAATTATTGTCTTCTTAGCAGTGGTAGAATGATCTCTACAACAAGAAATCAGCAGAAGAGTCCTTAAGGTTTCTGTACATTCCTCCCCTGGGATTTGTTGCAACTCATCAACCCCTGTGAATCTACCTGACAAATTTAGATGACATTTTGTGACAATGGTTTAATTTTCAGTGCTGCTGTGTTATGATTTCTTGCCTTGGAGGGTAGATTGTATGGGAGATGTTTTAGAACTTGCAAAAAGTGTCGATATTGGTGTCCTAGTGCTGGCTGAAAGACTGCCTGGTCAGTGGTGTGCAGTGTCTGCCAGCTGACTCCCCCTTTCCCAGCATGGTCATTCTGACAGTCTTGGAAATCTTGGCAATTCCTATCTCCTCTGCTTCTCACTGTAGTTTGATAATTGATTTTTTTTTCCCTGTTGACCTGCCTGAAATTACTTTTGTTTGGATCTCCTTTGGATCACTTACAAGTAATACAAAACAACAGGAAGCCTCAACCTGTATGCTTTGTATGGAAGTATGATGGATAGGAAGGCAAAGCCGCAGGGGACCTTTGGTTGCTCTTGGAGGATGGCTGTAGTTTGGTATTAGGAATTGCTGATGGAGCTGGGATGGCGTGTGGGTGACTGCTTTCAGTGGGCCAGGGAGAGCAGATCACTAATGACTTGTTTGTGTATGCAGTCCACTGCTTACTACACAAGGGCAGCACACTTTGCAGAGCTGCTTGGGACTCTTTTGTCTGTTAGTGATGTTACCACCACAGTACTGTAAGAATGACAACAGTACTGCGAGCACAAGCCGTTCATCAGTTTCTTGAGTATTTTGCAATTGGCTTTGAAAAACTTTTCTAAGGTTTTCTGCTTTCTGTTGAGAGTTATTTCTAACCCTTTAAATAGTCTAGAGAAGTTACTCAGAAGATTAGCATGTGTTTTAACAGCTGTTGGATTCTATATGGAGTGTAAATACCTTTGTATGTGGAAGTACATAGGTTTAGTGGAATAAATCTATTACAGGAAATTTCCTCATGTTAAACATTTAACAGTGTCAGAGAGATGTTCTGTGTCTGTCTCTAGAACATTCAGGATTTGGAGCAGGGAATAGGAAAACAGTAAACTGAAAAGTGAGGATAATATCCCTGTCAGACACACGATTCTTGTTCCTCTGAAGGCCTTGGCAGGTTTGACTGGGTAATAAGGAGGGATACTTGATCTTTTTGTGGTGAAAAAGTTGTTCAGACCTTGCCTCTTACTTGTGTGAAAGCTTGTTTCATTGTTTGTGTTCAAAGCTGCCAGTGTACTTGTGCGTTGTCTTCATCTGTACAGGGCTGGCCCACATAGGCATCAGTAACACTGGGTGCTTCACCTGCTCCCCCTCAGGGGTGCCTAAGAAAGGATTCACTTAGTTGAGGAAGAAAAAATTTTTGGAGCATTTGCATTTTTGTCTCTCCTGTCTTTCCTACTAATGATTCAGTACATTTTGCAACTCTTACTACTGGTCAAAGCCTTGTGTGTCTGTCTTGGGAATGTGGCAGGCATCTTTCCTCTCATCTTACTGTTGGGAAGTAAGAAGTTCACAGTTGGGAATGGAGGCGGTGCTTCTAACATGGTGTTCCAAAGGCCTCTTAACTAGTTTGTCAGAATGTATTGTGTACATGTTTAGCTTTTTATTCTATTTAGATGGAATTACTCTTGCATATTCCCTAAAATCTACAGATAAATCAATGCAAATAAGCAGTATGTGTGCTGCAGTTGTAACTCTTTTGCTGATCTGCTATTTTCCCTGCTGCCTGTAGGTCAGACATCTACGTCGTTAAACAAGTGGTTGGTGCCCCTGAAGAGTAATGGGGTGATGCAGCTTTTATCAGACCAAGTCGTTTGTCTGGTGCAAGTAGTTTTAATTCACATTATTTAATAATAAATTCAGATGCCTTAGAATCACAGATAGTGATTTATTTCATTTCATAGAACAGCTAAACATAAAAAACCCTCCTTCCCTAAACAGTGCAGACCTGGACTAGTTAAGTGTTCCTAACCTCAATCATACAATTGAGAAGATTAATTCCTCTGTACTTCTGCTGATGTTCATTAATCATAAATACTGACTGAATTACAGTGTAATGACTGTATTTTTCTTTCCAGGACATAAGGGACATTGTTGCATGATAGAATGGATGAACAACCACAAGGGATGCAGGGGCCTGCTGTTCCACCGTTTCAGCCACAGGTACATGTATCTGGGGTTTTTTTTTTAAACTGTAACTAATTTCTTAAATAGAGAATTCTTACATTGTTTCTTTTGGTAACAATGAACCTGTAAACAGATAGAATGTATTTTCATGATCTTGAAATGAATTATGTATCAATCCAGTATTCAATAGAAAATAATTAGTTTTAATTTTTGCCTCCTGCTGCTTCACTGATTTTTGAGGAGTTGGAGTTGTAGTGTGAGAAGGAAGCAAAGATGAAGACAATTGTTTCCTTAACAAGTGTTGAGTTGTTAAACACTATGTTTCAAAATTGTATCAGAAATACCATATTTATTTCAGACTGTTGCTTTCATCTATCTTAGTACTCCCAAACTGCTTCCACATTGTAAAAGGATTATGGAGGAAGACAGAAAAATATGGACTAGCAGTCTGAGTGTTAAGAGTTCCAGAACTTCTGTGAAAGTAGAATGGGAGCATTTTAGCTTCTAAATAGAGAAAAGCATTAATCTCTTACTAGACCTGAAAAGCCATAAACCAAAGGCGGCATATACATCCCTTACTGTTTGGGGTTTGTTTGGTTTTTGTTTGGGGTGTGATTTTTTGTTTGTTTTGGCATTCCCAAAGCTGAAGAACAGGGGTTTATTAATTCTCTTCTTATGGAAGCATATCTCTGCTCAGCGTTGCTATTGTGCTCTATGTTTCCTTGTTTGCCTGTATTCCCCTCAAAACGAGCCCTGTGCAGTATTTAGTATACGCACAATAGACTTAAGTAGTGAAACGTTTTGTTTTCTGTTTCATTGAATTGCTTTTCCTAAAAATGTCTGACTTGCTTTTTGGTGGTAACTGACCAATCAGTTTAACTTTTCATGGAAGTTTGTCAATGGTGTTTTGTAAATCTTTTTCCTGTGTGGTAATAGCTAGTTTAAAAACAATGATTCACAGTCATTAGGATAGTATTTCCCAGTAAGTTTTGGATTGGTAACCTTGAGATGCTAGTATTGAGTACCAGGGTGGAAATCTAAGGGAATCTTTTGCAAGGCTTTGCAGTCATATTTTCAACTGGTTGTCTGGATAAATTTAGAACCTGAAGAAACTTTATTGCAACATTATATGTATTGAATAGTGTAGTTTCCTTTGGGATTTCACTGGTAACTTCTCCAAGAAAATAACTTTTCTGCTGCTGTTTCTCATCTTGGAGCTGGCTGTTAGGCTGCTTAATGTTCTCTCTCAACCTGAGTGAGCTTACTTTTATAGGTTAGGAATTCTCACTGAAGGAACCTGGCTAAACATTTTTAGAAATGTGTGGTGTGATTTCTTCAACCGAAAAACCCAGTTAGGGAAAACCTGTCTGACTCCATTCTTAACTGCTTATTAGAATCTCTAAATTGCTGCAATCCAACTGTTGGTTTGGTTTTGTTTTTAAACTGAATCTGTAAGTAATTAAAAAGAAATTATCAGGTTGGTTTTTGACTTTTATTTTAACAATCCAGATGAGTTTTTGGTTTGGTATAGTGCCCTGGCATACAGTGATGGAGCAATACTGAGGAAGTTGCAGTGGGAGAGAACAAGGACCTCCTGGGAAGTCTTGCTCACTGGAGAAACTGATGTGTGCTGTGTACTGGGCTCACTGATTGTAAACGGAGATATTTTGGTCCATAAGGACTTTGTTGGTTTCTTCAGTGTTGTCTTAACAGATGTGAGAAACACAAGTCTTTTTTTGTGTCTGCATGGGTCAGTACTGAAGTTCATTGATACTTTATAGGGCATGAAATGCTTTTGAAAATTTAAATCTCAAAGATGACAGGAACTGAATGCAAATAGAAAGTTTCGGAGAAAGATTGAAGTAGAACATCTCTTGAGAGCTCTCGCTAAAGTGACAGCTACTGTCTGGCATATTCTTAGAAGCTAACCGTGAAGGCCTTGTACTAACTTCTGTGGCCTTCCTGTGGATGCTTTCCTGGCAGTCCTCTGCTAAATTGTCTGCTAGCTGTTTTCTCAGACTGAAACAAGTCTGAAAATGAGTATGATGGTTTCTGTTGAAGATAGTCTCTGTTTGCTTGTCATATAAATGAGCTCTTAATGCCATGATTAGTTAATTAGTATATCATCATGTTTGTGTTTTCTCTAGTAGGAATGTTTAAGCTTATCTTTCCCCACATTTCTTCTCTGTGCAGGATTACAACTGACTGTATGCCTGAGGTCTGAAATTTACAGGAGTCTGTTTGGAGCAGGAAAAATAATAACGTTCTTGCAGTTTTAATACATTGTTTGGCCAGAAATTTAAAAAGTGAATTTGAAAAAAGGAAGCCACTCTGGTTATTTTAATGTTGTCATATAAATATCTCTTCCATGGAAACTGTAATATTCTGAGTGCTCACTGAGTTACTTGGCGAATACAATGTTAATGTGAGCATTAGTGAAGTGTATATAATCTGTTCCGTTATGGTCTCAGACTGAAGGAAATCTTTATCCTGCACAGGCTTATTCCTCACAAATTGCATTGTGGTGAGGAGAGACCCAGTGGTAGTTGGAGATGTGCAGCTATGTTGCTTCTCATGTCACCTCTCCACATCTAAATTGTGTGACAGGACAAGGGAGCAGATGAGACAAGCTGTCACTCAGCCACGCTGCCCTTTGAAGAAAGGCCATGGGGGGGAAAAGGTGCCGCAAATGGGCTGTGAAGTTTACATACACTGCCCACTGTTAAACAGATTACCTCTAATGAAGTGTCTAATGCTCAGGCCATATCAGCCTAATCCTTGGTGGCAGTTCATCCCTCAACTGCCAAAAAACACGGCCCTCTGGCCCTTGCTCGCCACTCTGGCCGCCAAGCACAGGGAGGTGCCCGGTCTTAATAAGGCAAGACAGTGTGTGATCTGACATGCAAATGTAGGTCATTGCATATGTAAATGTGTGATTACAAACCTGCATGCCAAAACACATTAGTGAGACTTTGCTCTCAGCATGCGGTTGTCACACTGCCTTAGCAGTTCATGCTAATATTTGTCAAGTTGCTGTGAAGAGGCTGCAACTCCCAGTTCAAATGGGAAGTACACAATACTTCTTAAATCTACCCTATTTAGAGAGTCTGTGTCTTGCAGCTCTGTGTAGAGAATTTAAAATCTTGAAGTGAAGTGTAATTTCAGCCATTTTCCCTAAAAGCCCTGTAACTACCTCATTAAGCTGGGTCCTGCGCTTTGGGATGCACTGGAGCATTAATGCTACACCACTTTTGTCAAAACGAGAGCTCTCATATTTTGATTTCTGGAGCAACAGCAGGATATATAAAAATATACTGGATAGCCACTGAAAGAGGGATATTAAATTACTGTCATACAAGCTGATCCTTTATTGTGGGTTTGGGTAGGGTTGGTTTTTTTTTTTTTTCATTTTGGATGGTGGGAGCTAGGATATAGGAAACATGGCAAATTAAAGCCTGATAGGATTTCTTCTCTTCTATGTCTCAGACTCCTGATAAGCTGAAAATATTCTAAATGTGTCTCAAGAAGTTACAATTTTCAATAGTCACTCCACAAATGGTATAATGACTGTTTTCTTTAGAACATCTTGTGATTAGTCTGGGACAGTTTTGGTTTTAATGCATTGGAATGAAGCAGTTTTAATAATTTAAATCATATTCCTTCATGTGTATCTTTATCCTGTCGTGATTAGTCTTACTGATTTTAGTCTTAAATGCAAATTTTCTTTTCCATATCTTTGATTCTAGAAAGCCTTACGACCTGACATGGGCTACAATACACTTGCCAATTTCCGAATAGAGAAGAAGATTGGCCGTGGGCAGTTCAGTGAAGTTTACAGAGCAACCTGCCTGCTGGACGGGGTACCAGTGGCTCTGAAGAAGGTTCAGGTAAGGATGGTTTTTGTATAAATATTAAAAGGATTGATACAGTTAAATTTGAAGGACATGTGACATTCAGATGTGATTTTATTGAATTTTTAAATGTTTAGAGACAGTAGGGAATTGAGAACTTTGAAAATTCATACATGGCTTTGTATGGTATTCCATACCTATCCACAAACCAGTGTTTTGAAATTGAAAGTAAAGTCTAGATTTGCTGGGAAAAGATAACGCATCTAAATGAGCTGTGTTTCCTAACCAAAGCTTGGAATCTATAAATAATACAAATATTTAGTGGTGTCTAATGTGAAAATATTTTATGCAAATTCATGCATTTTTTATTAAATAAATATCTCTAATCTTTTAGTTAAGTAGCCATGCTTCAAAAGTGCATAAATCAAGTAAGGTCTGTATGTAATCAAATTTGTAATAGTGAAAAGGAGAGGAGTTACTGTTTCAAAAGACTGAAAACTACCTGAGACAAATAAAAACCAAAACTGTGCTTGAATCCATAGCTCAGTGTTTCCTTCAGATTTTGGGATACAGCTCAGTTCATATGATTATCTTCATGAATAATACATCTGTGTGTGGGACTCTGCATGGTAATTAAATGCAAGTGCACTGTGGATCTAAGTGAATTGCAGTGGTTAAATATTTTCTTGAGGAGCCTGACCGTTTCCACGGTCCAGTTCGTGGTTTAGCCAGTATTGAAACAGCAGTTGTTACAGAAGATGGAAGAGCAGCAGGCTGATTAAATTACAGTGAACAAGAAACATTAAGGCCAGGCCTTGTAAATTTTAGCATAAGAAATGAAGTGATTATTTGTTCAGATACTTTGTTTTAGCAACTAGCAATTTTTAAAATGTTTAATTCAAAAGTGACAGTTTAAATGAAAACAGCTTTTCAAACTGAAACATTTTCACTGCTGCACAGGCAAAAGACAGCTTGAGCTATGCCTCTATCCAGTACCGTTTTCGTTCTCTCTTTTTGTTTGGTGCTGCTCAGAGATGTTAGTTGTAAGACCAATACCCTGTAGAATTCCCTACTGGATTTACTTTGAAAGTTCTCTTACAACGTGTTTAATTTGGAAATCAAAACTAAAATTGGCATTTCAGTTTTGATCTTGAGATAAGTTTAGTGTAATACTTGGGAGAACTGCCATCAGATCTGAAAGGGTATTTTTACCTTTATAGACTGCAAAACAACATGTGTAACATTCTGTAGATTGTTTTCTAGAGTTTCTGCATTTTAATTAGTTTTGGTTTTGCTGAGTTAAATGTAAGTTTCTCTGTCATATGTTGACTCGTTATTCTGTTTCTGTGATTTCCTGTGTGCTGCAGCACCAGGAGGCAGGGCTAGTGCTGGCAGTCATACAAAAGGAGACTTGGCTCCTCCTTCTGGGAATACTGCCAGATATATACTACTTCAAAAGCTGAAATACATTCTAAGAACTTTGATCAACAGTCTTAAAACATTAGACTAATTCTTCCTTCATTTTCAGCATGTGAGAAACCAAAAAGGTCAAATGTGACTTGAAATGCATGTCAATTAAGGTGGATGTGGAATGCCTGGGAAAGTCATAAAAGTCCAACCATGAAATTTTTATAACAGTGCTTGCATTAAGAATACAGAGGCATTTTAGAATGCGTACTCCTAACAGCGTTTCAGAAGTCAGTATGTGTAGCTGTATTCTCAGAGCAGACTTCACAATTTGACAGAAGATTTTTCTGATGTCTGAAGACAACATCATGCTGTCCATATGCAGGTGATGGTTTCTACAGCAGAAAAGCTTTCTTGCTTAATGTGTATTTAATCCATTAATAATTTAATAATTTTCTTAGAACATACTTGGTTTTTGGTGGGAAATAGTATTAAAAAAGTTGTGCCTTTCCCAAATGGCTTTATCCTGATAGTGCTTCAATTGTCTTTTAAGTGGTTGTTGCTTTTCCATTGGAAATTGTTACCTAGTGCACATGAAGAGGGGCTGTGTTCTGTGTAAAGTCACTTTCCTTGTGCAGGCTGGATGTATGTAGGAGTCTACTGTCTGAATGGAAAGTGAGACTTGCTTAACCTGGAAGGGGAATAAATTCCTAAGCATATTACACATTACCTGGAGCCCAGAAGGCTCATGGCAGCAGTGTTTGGCACAGCAGTTCCAGTTTGCATAGTTGACATCTAAAGCTGTTCCTTTTGGACAGAAGACCATCTTAATTACTGTGCTTCTGTGACCTTTCCTAAGACTGCCTAGAAATATTTTTGGTAAATATAGTCACAGTACTTAATTTAATTATAAAATTTATTTTCATAGATGTTTTTGTTGAGATGCTTTTCAGAGGAGCTGTAAAATGGGTCTGCTCTATGATGGTGTTTCTTCCTTTTAATTTTAGTCACGTTTGATTTTATTCAAATTAAAGTACTAATTTTTTTCTGCTGCCTTTTTACTGGAAACTTAGCATGGGCAAAACAGGAGAAATGCTTTCAGTTATGAGAGAGAGGCTTTGTTCTCTCTATTTTACACCTGTGTGTGGATTTCACTCTCTACATTAAGACAGTATCTCTAAATGCTCTACAATGTGTTAAGTGACATAACTGAGATATCAACTTCTACTTTTCCATTATCTGCATGCTCTCATCTCACATCTTCTCACATCTTACATGCCCTCCCTCCTCTCCAATCTTGCAAGGCATGTCTGTTCCCTCCCCCCAACATTTCATTTTCCTGGCTGGATTAGGTGTGTACCTGTTTCCTTTATGTGTCTTTGGTAATAGTACCCTATGTGTGTCTCTACTGGCAAGGACTTATGGGGCTTAGAATCCTTCAGTTATCCTCTCTTGGAGTTGCAGGATCTCAGGCCATTATTTATTCCAACAGAATTGCCAGTTTTGAGTCCTTATGAAGCTTTCCAACAAGGATGTTTATTTTTCTCTAATACAATTTTATTTGGCTGAAATATGTACAATATTGATAAATGTTATATTAATGTGTACAAAATGTATGTTTGTGGAATAAAATGTGAGCAGAAGCAAGTAGCAGTAAGATGCTGTGCGAGAGAGGACAAGCAGATGGTGACAGAAACCGCTCTTCCTGAATTTGTAGTTGCTGCTGAGTCCAGATGACAGGAAGAAGCAGTATTCTTGATTTGGTTTTTACTGGGGTATGTAACACAATGAGAACTGCTTAACTTGCAGGTTTTTTTTAATGGTAATTTAACCAGCAGAATTCACAAAATGGTATGTTGTGTCTTTTCTTCTTGTTGTACCCTTTGTGCTTCATCCTCTCATGTTTGATTTGCTTTGTGTAGTTAGGAAAGTAATTAGAGTATCTCCTTTCCCAGCATGGAACTATGTTTCTGAGATGCTGTTAAAATATTACCTAAATAAAAACAAAAATAAGATCAAATCGCTTACTACCTTTTATTAATGTCTAAATTCTATTTTGAGTTAAAGAAACATCAGTAAAGATCAGCCCCAATTAAACTGTGACCATAGCAGTATAAATTGAAAGCTTCTAGGTAAGTTTCTTAACACATGCTAAGTCCCAGGTCCAAACTATGCTGCAGAGGATGCCTGAGGAAGCAGCAGTGCCTCTCTGCTACTGCAGCTGTGGGTAACCCCTGCAACAGAATACCTGGGGTGTACAGTGCAGTGCTCTGAGCAAGGACCGCTCCAGGAGTCCCTTCCAAGGGCAAAGCAAGCAGTTACTGGTCACAAATCGTCCTTAAATGGCAAAAGGGTGGTAAATACTGAAGTCAGTGACTGTAAGGCTGTAGGAATTCACTTTAGAAGCTATTTTTTGAGGAAACCTTAGCTACTCAAAATTTCAAGTATGTAAAGCTGCATATTTCAACAAAATTTCAGATTAATTGCATTTCTGCCTTACATTGTTCCATCTTTCTTTTCCTTTCATTCCAAAATTGGAGGCCCCATGTTAGAGATTCAGAGAATGAATCCTTTTATCTAGGTCTACATTCATTATTCATTGTGCATTGTCAGTGGATTGCTACTTCAGGCCTGAATTACAGTTAATTAATCTTAGAAAAGCACTTGTAATTTCACACTTTATGAAGCACTATTGTCTCAGCACAGCAATGCTGTGGGGGCAAAATACTCTCATGCTTGTTGCTGTTCAGTATTATAACTCTTAATATTTATGTGCATCCAAGTCTTTATATAGCTTACTTCTCCAAAAGTTTGTTACAGTGGGCATGCTTGTGATTTGGTTTGGAAATGCTTTTTGGTATTTTTATTGTATACAGAATTTTGAAGAGAACAGACATAGGTTTAATCGTTATTCAATCGATTCAAAATCAAAGTTAGACCTTTATGCTTTTCTATGCTGAAAAGGAAAACCTGGAAAATTGACTAGAGCAAGTGGAATCAGGTAGATTCCCAACTTGGCACTTCACTTCACATGATGGATTCATTTGGTAGCTGGTAATAGATCAGACATAGTCTGGACTTAGAAGCTAGGGCTCGATGTTCTCCATCAGGTGGTTCCATGTTCCTAAACCCTTTTGCTTTGCCCATAGCTTTCTGGGAACATGTATGTAAGAACTTCACTCAGGAAGTTGAATTCATGTATTGAAACTACTTTGTTTAGTTTACATATCTGCATAGGAACAGTTCCTACTCTGCAGCTTATAACAGCTTAGAAAGTATACTAAATATACCAGTATCTCTTGACAGTACTTACAGCTGACATTTCTGGAATGCTGAAAGAAAAAAAACTATAGTCTGTGCTCACATGAAGGTACTAAAGAAGAGATTGAATGCAAACTTACCGGAGATCCCTTAGTTGCATAGCACACGGAAGTGTGATATCTATCAATGTATGATTGTCCTTCTGCTCTCCCTTTGTACACAGTTGATTGCAGGATGAGATGAAAAACTGAGAGCTAATAAGGTTTATTTCACTCAGTGTGCTTGCTAAGTGGGAAAAAAACTGCTAAGGGCTTTTAAAATGCTCCTTTAAAACTCTTCAGCTGTATTTGTCTACTTGTTTTAAGGAGTTTAACAGTAATTGCTAACTAAAGTAAAAAGCTTACCACAATTAGACTTTTTGATGACACTCTATGAAAACGGTCACATCATAAAAATATTTACTCTATTTGCTGCTTATTAGGGTTTTTTAATACAACCATAATTCATTTTTACAAATGTTGATCTTATGATAGTCCTTGAAAATAGAAATTGGGGGGAAAAAATTAAAAGTTGAAATATGAGCATATTACACTGTGCAGTTTGTGCTGAGTGAAATTGGTGCTGACTAGAGAAGCATAACTCCAAACTGAATTACCCTGTGATCCTGACCTTGTAAATGGAGTCAAGAATTTGAATTAATGTTACTGTGATGAATACCCTAGCAGTCTAATCTAAATACAGCAGTTTTTTTACCATGATGATAACACTTGTTGTCTAATTACAGCTAGTTTCCAATAATCGATGTGTGAAGCATCATCAGTGACCTGAGCTCTGCTGGGAGGAGGATGCTCGTAGTCTTTCTGTGAGACTTTCCTGGGTGATTTCAAGCAGTCACTTGCTAATGCTTTGTGTTGGTCCAAAAGCTTATTGTTCAATCAGCTAAGTGTTCAAGCCTATCCAAAATTCCAAAGTGTTTTTGGACTTCTGTTGTATCTGCCGTAATTTCCTTCAGTTGCACAGAGCCGAGCTGGATCTAATACAGGGTTAGACACAAGACATTTGGCTGCAATGACTTTGTTACAGTTAAGTCACTCAGCTGCAGGGCATGCGCTGCTACGGCTAAAACCAAGCTAAGAAAACAAGTGCAGTTCAGGGAAGGCTGGACAAAAGGTTGGAAGTCCTTAGGCAGTGTGTCTGGGGTGCATCAGACCTGTGGCCTGCTGATGACAGTGGTGGTACTGCCTGTACAGGGCTGAAAGTCATGTGTGTGTGAGAGAGATCTGTGTGCAACACTCGTGCTGGAGCATAGGCTGACCTTTCAGCTGGGCTTGCTGAGTCATTGGAGCTGAAGGTGGAATTAATCCTCCTGCAAAGCTATAAACTGTTCCAGTCGTGGTGGAAGTACTGCCATCCCTCCACAGCATTACACTAATGGCCAATCTGCAGCGAACCGCGGGTAAAGGGCAGCCTCTCCTGCTAAACAAACCCTCAAGAGCACTGCCAGCTGCCCTGTGGAGTTCTGACAGGCACTTGAAAGGATGTTCTTGAAGTCCTTCATTGCAACTTCCATTTCTCAGGGTAAGACGTTCTTCAGTGTTGAGTCATCTGCTGGTGAGAAAGCACGGAGGCTTTTTCCTTGTGTTTACAGTAACCTCCTTATGTGAGCTGACATGGCTTATTACACTGGGATCCTCTGGTCTGAACTGCAGCAGTTTGGCAAAATAGATCATCTATTCAGAGAGAAAATCTCTGAAAGCTTTTTGCATCTGGTGTAATTCAGTGGTTCTTCAGAGGCTATGGATTGAATTATATTTTTGCTCTTTTCTTGGTTGGTTTTTTTTTTTTTTACAAATCTTATTGTTGGAAGAAGTTAATGTCTGCAAAACTGAAATTCCGGGTTTCTGGGAAATGCTATTTATAGTCTTTTGAAGTTAGATCTGGATCAAAATCTGAGAACCACAAGAATGCTAAACAGTAAATCTTCACGTTGTCTGTATTTGTGGTTGTATGGATCAAATAAGACTTATTTTTACTGCCTTGCTATATTTAATTTAGATAATTTTTGAAATACTCAGTTCAGCTGAAGCTGTGACAAATTTGCCAAGAGGCTTATGAAGTGCAGCACAAGTAGAGAGAGTGATGTTTATAAAACTTAAGTCTGTCCTTTGGGGAGTGCAGCTGCTTGGTCTAGTCTATTCCATGCTGTTTAATAACAAATTAGAAGTACTGGGAATACTATCCAGAACACACAAACAAAATTTTGTCTTCCTTTCCTATGCATTGATTCTAGATTTTTCATAGCCCTGGGTCTAATGTTTTATTTCTGTTGTTTTGTTATTGCTCTGTGAGAGGTATGATTCATGTCCCTAGCAGAGGCATAGCTTGTAAAAAAACTTTTCTTGGAAAACCTGTTAGTTTAGGTGTGTAGGGAATTGTTCCTGAAATAGGTAAATTAGTATGCCTCTTGGCATATTGGAACAGCCGTTAACAGGTGCAAACTGCCCTGTTGCATCACACAATGAAGCTTATTTAATTTGAATCTTGAAACTTTTTTTGGGTAATTTTCCAGATCTTGCAAGGAGATAGTTTGTGGACAGTTTTCAGTCTGGAGTTCTGTTCCCAGTTTTGATAAGGTTTTCCAGTGTGTTTGGAGTTGCATCTCTGTGTCATTTATAAGGAATGGTCTTATCTCACTGTTGTCTAGAACTTGGCAAAACTATGAAGCCTCAAGATGTTCCCTGGTATACTTTCATTGATTGTTTTTGGGAGAGGATGTATAAATTTTTCCATTTCCTGATCTCTTAGGTTATATGGAAAAATACTTCATTTCATGCCTTCTCAGTATTTCCTCAGTTAATGTGCTACCTGTAATATTTAGGATTTTCTAAAAGGATTTCTAGGAAAATCGTTAGACTCTCTCATGACTGTACCGAACCCTAGGACTTTAATCTGGTGTCAGAATTATTAAAGAGCAATGCTTTTTCATTCAAAGCGTAGATCTATAACAGATACAGGCTATTTCATCTCCTTCACTAAGTTTCCAACTTGAAGTTGTAAGAACTCATAAGCTCTTATCTGTTTTTCATCAGGGTTACTTATCTTTTAATATTTGTAGCTGCAATTTCACATATAGTACTCTTTTCTTCTACTACATCTGAAATTGCTTTATTTCCTACCGTTAGCATTCCTTTCTTGTGATTTAACCTGCTGTATTTCTGTTAAGTCCCCCACAGTCTCCTGCTTGAATAACTGCTTTTAACTCTGTTTATTTCCCATCATCCTGGCATTAGTATACAAGTAATTTTGTGGTGGCTTATTCCCTTTCTTTCTTGTTCAGTAGTTTTGTTTTCTTCTTTCTTCTCTACTACCCCTTTTCTTACTATCTGCAAGTCTGGCATTTCTTGAGCTCTTGGCCCAAGAGTGGTCTTTTTTTATTTTTCTTCTTCAAGACGTGAGTGTGGTATCCACTAGAGGCTCTTCTTGATTATGCCAGCTCTGAAGACACAAGATCTGGTGTGTGAGGAGGAGTAGTGCTTAGTCAAGAGCACGTGTGTGCTCTGTGAGGCCTGTTCTCCATGTGTGAAATTTCTGGACTTCTCCTTTTCAGCTGATTAAAGCAATGACAAACTAACTGTGCAGAGTGGCGTAGAAAATGAAGGTGAGGTTTAGCAGATCATATGCAGATTCCCTGATTTGTTTGAACTTCTTTGGGGAGAGGGAAGGAAGGTGTGATTCGTGTGAACAGTTAGGCAGTCGGTTTGAGATGACCTCTTTGCAGACATTCAGTACTGAAACTGCTGTTAATCCAGATTTTTGTTTCTGGGGTTAGTGGCAAGATATTAAATAGAAATTGTCAGCTGTTGAGCTTTTGGTTATTTTGATCTTAGGGAACCAGATACCTGTGGTCATTACAGGACATAATACATCTTTTCTTGGTGGCTGTCTGTCTAGAAAGATGATGTGCATGAGAAGTTCTTACTGGAAAAGGTAATTCCATAAATGTTGTGGAGATGAATAAAGCTGAGGATGTCTTATTCTTCTGGATAGTTCAAGTATAATATGCAGACCACAAAGAAGTTGGTGATTTCTTTTGTTGTGTTAAACTTGTTTGTTAAATTCAGAAAGTAATAACAAATGAGAGAGGAAGGATTCTTAGAAGTAGTAGTGTTTTGGTCATTTTTAAGGGAAATAGTGTATGGAGGTGCACATTTGAGAAAGTGAAGTGAAAACCTAGAAGTGGTTAAAAAGGGAGTGAAAATAGACATTACATTAAATATAGATGTGTAGAATTTGGACAAAGACTAATGGCAGCAACAAGTACTTCAAATAAACATTGAAATTAGTGGATAGTAGAGTGGCTAACTGGGGAAGTAAAAAAAGAGGAACATTGCAAAATAATTTGGAGTAGATGTGAGGTGGGAAAAAAAAAAATGAAGAGCAGAGATGTGTACATGTAAAAGCCTATAAAAGTCAAGGTGACAGATGAGGAATTAGAAAAAAGGGCTCTAATAAATAGCATAACCCAAGCTACTTCTTTGCTGGCTGAAGGGAAGGAAATGGGAGAGAAGGAGTTGGAGGTGACAATGAAGTTTTGATCCTGAGAGTAAAATAATATGCATTATTTAGAAATGAAATGGAAGACTGAGGCAAGACTAAGGGGAAAAAAAGGTATGCTCAGTACTGAGGAATCAGTTTGTGAAAATGGTGTGGCAGAATGGGATGGGAGCCAGAGATTTGAGCCATATATAAGGGGTGCTAAATTATTGCTGTTTGTTGGGACAGGTATGCAAAGGTGGCAATTAAGTCATTGGAAAGCTTGTATTTAAAACGGACTTGTTTCCTAATGGTGGGCTAAAAGAATGGCCACAGCACTAAATCAGTGCAGAAATATTTCTTACTGTAATATTATAGCTTGCTATTAAATGCATAATTCAAGTTGCTTTATGTATGCTATGAAATAATGACAATGATCACTCAATTTACTATACTTTTATCACTTAATAAAAGTGTTTTATCTCTTGTGCATAGATATTTGATTTAATGGATGCCAAAGCCCGTGCTGACTGCATCAAAGAAATAGATCTTCTTAAGGTAAAAGATTTGTTTAGGAAATGTGCAACCATCATCCAAAAAATGTGCTAGTTTTTCATAGAAATACTTGGTGTCCACTGTTTTCTTGTATAGAGTTTTTAAAAGCCTCATTTTGAAGACTTTTGTGATCTTTAGTACTTTAAAAATTAATATTGAGCAGTAAACCCAATAGAATAATGAGTAACACTTCAAGTAGAAGTTTCTGCCAAAATTGCAATATTGTGAATGACTGTCCTTTGTCCAGTAAAATCCTGACTTAAAAAATTGATTTTGCTATTTACTTCAAAAATCAACTTTTCTGTTTCAGTTAAGCTTAGCATGCGATTGGATATATACATTGAAGAAAATTCCTCTGAAATTGTGATGTCAGTCACCATGTAGATCCTAAAACGCCATTCTTTTCTTGCACAGTA
The DNA here is from genome assembly GCA_013390045.1 of Picathartes gymnocephalus. Taxonomy (NCBI): domain Eukaryota; kingdom Metazoa; phylum Chordata; class Aves; order Passeriformes; family Picathartidae; genus Picathartes; species Picathartes gymnocephalus. The sequence goes on from WEKY01031380.1 coordinate 44,392, forward strand.
TTAGTAAATGCTTCTCATCAGCATATACTTTTTGTAATTTGTATCGGGGGTTGTTTTGTTTGCCTAAATAAGAACGTTTCCTGTGTCAGTTTTAAAACATGTGGTGTGTTCTACACTAAAATGTGAATTACTATTTTGCTTTCTTAGCAACTGAATCATCCAAATGTAATCAAATATTATGCGTCATTCATTGAAGACAATGAGCTGAACATAGTGTTGGAATTAGCAGATGCTGGAGATCTCTCTAGAATGATAAAGGTAGGGATTAACTTTTTTAATTAGAGCTTGTAATGTTCAACTTTAACTTTTCATTCTGTGTGATCGTCGCTGGATGAAATGCAGTGAAAATGTCAGGGTCTGTAGAGAAAAGTAAGATGTTTAGGCTGATCTTTTTTTTGTTTGTTTGTTTTTTATGTATGCCAATATTGATGCTTTTGTAAGTATTTTTAACACTTTGCCCAGAATGTAAGTGCAGATGGGGCCATAAGTAGACTGAAGTTATATTAGCACTGGGGAGAAGAGAAAAAGCCTGTAAAGAAAAGCGCTATCACCACCATTTAGAACAACCGATTTCAATGGCATTCTGGATTTTTTGTCACAATTGTTTTGTGTTCCAATATTCTATTCTGTATAATAGCAATGAGAGCAGAGAACTGCTGCCATACAGCAGAAGTGTCTTCTAAATCTTGAACTGCTAAAAATATATTTCATGTTTCTTTGAGATCAGATTAAGTGAGTTTACTGATATGTGGTTGTGCATTATGGGTTAATTGCCTTTTTTGGAGTTTTTAAATGCCTATTTAGCCAATCAGAAAAATTTATCCAAGATCCACTGTATAAAATTCTGTATTCTAAAACTTATATTAAGTTTTCACTGCTTTTTTTAATGTTTCTTTGTTGTTTGACAACTACTTCTCCTTGTTCCCTTCCCTTTTTCCACTAGGTCTTGGGTCTAGTATGTCCTTTTAGGATTTTTCCTTGTGTTCACACCAGCATTATTGCTGTCAACACAGCACAACACCACTGTGGGCACAAACAATGCTAGTCAATTAGTGCTCACTCAGCAGCACCGGGTACAGAACACAGGCTGTTTTGCTTGGGACCTACATGAATAGAGAATGTTAATTTCTTCATTAATAACTTTCATGCTGGTTTTTTTTTTTTTGAGCTTTTGAAGAATATTCCTTTCTAAATTGATAATTGTAAGGTAGGACAGTCAAAATTTAGTTCTAAGCAGGTTGACAGCATCTGTTAATATTTATAGCCAAATGTGATATTTTTCTTCATCTCATGAATTATTAATTCTGTGGGCTTACATTTCATAAAACATAAAGGAAGGTTTGTCTTTTCTTTTGAATGTTCAGTTTTGACACAACAGTTACTAATATGAGTACTCTGTGACAGATTGCCTTATGGCATGTCTGGTCTTATGACCCACTGAAGCTTTTTCTTTTTTCCCTTGCTTTTTTTTATTATTTAATTTTAAATCCAATGTGTGGCTTTTTCAGTGCAGTTGGCCTCATTACACCTTGTTCAAGTCGGTGGGTATTTCTTACAGGCTCGATCTTGGAGGCACTTTGTGATTGTCCTCTTAACACAGGGATCATGTTTAATGTAGCAAACTTAGATTGCTGTTTGATGTTAATGACAGCCTATCAGGCTATTATTAAATATGCATGAGGTGTCACAATGCACTGTGTCTTCATGCTGCTGGTGGAGCAAATGATTTGGTAGATTACTTTGACAATATGAGTTTAAATGTGAGGCTCACCAGTCTTAAAAATTGCCTGAGAAATAAATGATATGTAATAGTATAGAATCTTCGTGGAAGAGTGGCTGCCTGTCACGCTGTTAAGGTAAATAACCACGTTGTGTCATCAAGACAAATAAACTGCTTTGGTTTCCAGTGTTCTTGCTAGAATGTTGCTCTAAGTTGTTGGAGAATATTGAGACACCCCCAGAAGAGTGTTTGGGTACTAGGCTTGTTGTGTGGTTCGTAGAGGGGATCAAGGATGTTTTGGAAATTGTAAATGACCACGGCTTGAATGACTCTAAAACCAATGTTAATGTGAGGGAAAACTACTTAACTAGTTTACTTGGGTATTTGTTATGACATTATTGGCACATCAGAGAATACTTACAAGGCTGCTGTGCCTCACGGGTGCATCTTAATGAATTCTTCAGTTCTTCCCTTAATGAACCACATCCTTACTGCCCAGCTTTTATATCGTCCCCCTTGTTACCTGCGAATAATACTCCCTTTGTCCCCATTGAGTAGACAACTGAAGAAAATCACTTGGTGCATTCATATGTATTCTAATAGAATTCATAGTCTGCTGTATGTCCAAAAAAAAGCAGCTGTGCATTGACATTTACATATCAGAAAATGAAAGCAGAGGTATCTCATGTGTTCTCTCTGCTACTGTGTTTATGTACGTACATACAGATTTAATCCACTTTACCTTAATTTTTTGTTTAATTATCCCTGTCACAGGGAGTTGTTTCAATATAGCCTCCATTCTCAAAAGCAGAAGAATTCAAAATCGAGGATTTCTTACTGTACAGCTTTTAATGGCCTGTTAGAATTCTTAAACGTGGCATATTGGCATATCAGTAAAACTGGGAGGGAAACATCAGTGAGGGGGAAATGTTTGTGTTTGACTCTCAGTTGGTTTTGCACTGCAGTATGTACCTCAGGACTGTGTAACCCCTCTGTGGGCGTGGTGAAAGAAGGAAAAACTCTTGATTTTTCTGTGTCAGTGAACTAGGTGGCTGGATACTATTACCTCAAAGATATTACAAGTAAATCATTATTAACTACAGTGCTAAGTCCCAGCTGCTCATGGTCTGTTGTTTGTCTGTGGTCTCCACTGCAGAACATGTGATAGTACGTGGCTGCCAAGGTTCAGGGTAGTTCATGAGAACTGGTGTTACCTCATAATAGCACCTCCTTCTGCAATACAATAATATGTTGTAAAGCAAGTTGGAGGCTTGGTCCCTTTTCTTATTAGTCATGGTTCTCGTCTGCCACAAACAGTGACAAAGTGAAAATTTTCTGTGGGTTTTCTGGTTTGCTTTCTTTTTTTTCCAAGGAGCAGTTGATATCCTGGATAAAGAAATGGCTGCAAATGAAGAAGAATCTACTAATTTAATTAAGAAAATACATTCTAATAGTTCAGTAAAAAGAGCTAGTTAGTAAATTCTGTTGTGAAGATGTTGGAACAAGAGAATTTGAATTATCTTGCTGAATAATTAGCATACTACTCAAGGTTAAATATAAAATTACTAGGCTTGCAAGAAGGGATGTTACCAAGGCACTGAAATCTTGTGGGTTTTTAAACTCAGCAATAAACGTATAAGTCTATTTCATTTCTGCAGTTACTTTTCGTTTTTAGGTTCTTCTAGCAAATAGTCCTAGTGCACCAAAAAAATGCAAACTTTAAACTGAATCTGTCATGAAGATCTTAAGGAAATTAATCATGTTTTGGAAACAAGCATGAAAGCTTTCATCTGAAAAGTTGAAAATATGTGTGCAGCTTTCTCAAGATAGATGGTAAATAACTTGAATTTTACAAAATGTCACCTAGGCACTTCACCCACTCCTCAGATAGCACTTTTTGTGTGTATTTTTTCAACTTTAAGTAAACATATTATAATTAGCTAGGTAAAATAACGAATATTTAAAAATATTTCATCAGTATGAAATTCCTATTCATATCTCAAGTTTCTATAGCTAGGAACAGTGAATTCTTTCTTTCAACTTGTTTTTTATAGGATAGTCCAAATGCAGGAATAGTTACTTCTTTCCAAGCAACTGATGCAGATCTAAATTGTTCCTTGCTGGAGCTCTGTTCAGACTTATTTGAAGTCTCATCGCTTCTAATTTCAATGTTTCACTAGTGGTGGATATTTTGGGCTTCACTGTATGAAACTGCATCAGGCAATTTCTCCTCTCCACACGGTCTGGAATGCAGCCCTTCCTTCCCATGCCAAATTATATCAGCTCTGGAGTTTTTTGAGACTTTGCAGCCCTCTGAGGTTGGCTAGCTTACCTGTGTAAGGGGTAGCCTGCCCTTTTGTGAGCTTGGAAGCAATTTGAGCTTCATTCACTGGCAGCTTTGCCAACAGGGTGCTGCTCCTGCCTGTGTGAAGCCCCCGCTCCACTGCAGCATGCGTGCGACTGCAGCCTGGGCTGTCACGGCGAGAGGTGACAGCCCTTGGGGAGCTGTGGGTGTATTGTCATGTCCCCCCACGTGGAGAGGACAGCTCTTACAGCCTGCCTCACCCGAAGTGTTCAGTGCCTGCGCAGTGCTGAGTGGAGGGTCGGGCACTTCATTCAGGGCTGGGCTGGTGAACAGTAGCAGGTCAGAAACTTGCGCACGAGTCGCTTTGGGGAGCTGAGCGGTGCATCTCATCCCTCTGTTCCTGTGGCATGGCAGGGCCCTGAGGGGGCAGGTACTGCTGCAGCAGCTCATTCCCTTTTCTGTCTGCACACCAGCTGCCCTGGGTGCTTCAGAGCCCATAATTACCCATTCTCACTGCAGTGAAGCTCTGTGTGTTGCTGGGAATGGAGCAGTGTCACTAGCTTTTTTTCCAACTGTTTTCTGGTGGATTGCTGTCCTGGGAATGTGCTAGAAATGTAGAGATGCTTTTGCAGAAAGTGGGATTTTTTGATAAGTGTTGGTAGTACATGGTAGCTGTAGTTTGGCTGTTTAATTGCAATAGCAGTAACTTTCTTTTGCTGTGATATTTGCAAGATTTTTGGGAGCATGAAGTTAAGGAAGCATCTGAATAGGGAAGAGGTGCAGTGTCAGATTTAGCAGGTCAGGTGTTAAATCTTGCATGCCGTTCTGAGGGCATGACCCAGGATTTTGGGAAACCCTCAGCTATTAACTGAGGGTTATTATTTGGTTATCTCTTTATTATCCAAAACATTGATCTAAAACTTTAGCAGTTATAGGAGATAGTTGGTGTTCCTGTTTGGAAAGCTGATGGGAAAAGTGATGTTTCCTGTGTATTTTGAATGGCAGTGTTGCAGAAGTTGTTTTCAGCCATGCACACACATGTCGAGCAGGACTGTTTGCTGCTAGGATTGCCAAATATTTAGTTGTGTGTGAATGTTTTTGGTTTGTCAAAATATAGCAACTTCCTACTAAAATATTGCATGCCAACCTTTCATGATAATATCTTGCAGCCATAGAATCTGAAATATTCTAAGCCCCTTGTGCCTTGAAACAGATGTAAAACTCGTGATTTTTCTTACAATAATACCTGTGAAAATTTACCTAAATTTTGATTCTTCTAACATATGTGCTTAACAGTGAAAAAAATTGCTGGAGCATAATTCCAAAAGTGGAGAATTTCTGTATGTGTCGAGCTGTGTGAACCCCCTGTGTCTCTTGGTGCTGACACGACCTGAGTGACTGTCAGTGCTTCAGCCTGGAGTAGGACGGGTGACTGAAATGGCATTGCCAGAAATAGCTTTTTCCAAATGCTTTGGATGGGCTGAAGCTTTCCTCTGTCTCGAGAGTGTTTATTCTTTCTAGAAACCCAGGAAAGGGAGTAATCTGAGATGAATGTGGAGAAGACAGAAGACAAAACAGACCGAGGGCTGGGACAATAGCTGAGTGATCCTTAAGCATGGAGAGAGGATCCGACTGGGAAGAAGGAAGACAAGTACACCTGTGCTGGCTGGCAGTGTTTGAGAGAAGGCAGACAGGAAATTTATACCACTGGGAGTAGACACTGAGGAGTATAAGAGAATAAGAGTACTGTATTGGGAAATTGTGAAATGGGATTTCCAATACTGGGCATGGGGACAGGGAGGTTGGAGAAGAGATGCTGTGTTGCCAGAGAACGGGACAGATGGGGCAAGGATTCTTGAGACAGACAAACTGGCTGCCAGCAGGGAGAGGGCCTGGATGGGCTAAGTCAGACTGGCTGGGAACAGGAGGGGATGTGACTCTGTTAAGGGTGCAGCTACTCTGTAGAAATGGTTGCATCTGTGCTGCCTTCTTTGCTGCAATGGTCGTTTTCAAAACAGGGAATTTGAAAGACAGGTTTTGATTAGTACAATTCAAGGTTTTTCCAAAGACCTTCCTTTTCCTAAGGGATACTGTCTAAACCACTTCAACTGCTGCTTTTTGGGGAGAATTCTAATTGCTTATTCTGTATTTCTGACATTCGAGGCAAAACTCTGGGTCTTGATTTGTAGAAGTATTGAGTGTTCACAGCTTCATTCTGAGTGGAAACTGTGCTTTAAAGATGAACTGTTTCATAAAGCTATGTATGTTGAGAAGGAGGTGCTTAAATTGGTGCCAGAATTAATTAACACTTTTGATCTCTATTCTTGGCCCACATTCTAATCTGTAAAATAGGGATATTACTACCTCATCATTTCTAAGGCCATTTGTAAAGATATTTTATTAATTTGATATTCCAGCAATGCATACTAGGAAGCTGTACCCCTCCCTGAAACTTACGTTTATTAAGGTTATGAATAGTGCACAATAAACAAAGCCTAGAGACATTTTCCAACTGCTCATTAGCTGAGTGTCATGAATGAATGAGTAAAGGGTCTTCTAACATAAAGAAAACAGAACTGAAAACTGTGTGCACACACTCCCAAGGGGGAGAAGTTATGGTGGCTCTAATTCTGAGATTTTTCTTATACATATATTTAAGTCCAAATAATTGACATAGTGGTTTTGGAAAAAGTATTTTTTAAAGTAATCTTTTGTGCATGTTTGTGTAATTTTTTTCTTTTCGTGATACTGATTTATCTTGGTTTATAATTGCAGATTTTAAAACATGGAATCTGGTTCTCTTGGCTTTCAGCAGTATCTGTGTTTCTCCTGCTTTTTTTTTTTTTTCTTTCCATGACTGCTAGTTTTAATTTAAAGAACAAAAACCCCAGAACCACCACCCCCACACCAAACCTCCTCACACAAAGTATTTTTATTGAGCATATGGTTATATTTTATAATATAGAACAGTTTGGCACATTGCTGAAGCTACATCAGTGATACATTTTAAAAGCTTCAAAATATTTTTTTCCTCAGTGGTTTTTTTTTTGCTTCCTGTATCACCTTTACCTTAGCCTTTTTCCATGCTCATTTTTGAAAAAAGCTTCAAAAGATAGAGTGTAGCTTGAAGAACCCTTTAATATAATAGGCTAGTGTAATACAGTGTGTGCTAATTACAGATCAAAGCTAAACTACTTTTATGTTCCTTTTCCTAAAGAAGGAACCTGGGGCTTTGAACCAATCAGGCTAATTTTTGCCACTAACCTTCTTTAAAGCTGCTAAAAAACTTTTTTTAAAAATTTTTTTACCTTTTGTAATTAAAAAAAACTGCATCCTGTTCAACTTTGTGTATCTATGTTAGTTGTGTAGCAGGTAAAAAAGCAGAGCAGGGTGTTCCGAGGGGAAGTGGCTGCCCTGTGGATGGAACTGTGAAGTCTTAAGAGAAAAAGTCGAGGCACAGAGCCCTGGCAGGGTGGGAGAGCTGCTTCTGGTAAGCTTTTCCTCCATCCACGTGTGTTGCTGGGGTGTCTGACAGGTGCTGGGATGTCACCTTTGCTGTCAGCCACAGGTAACCACAGTGAGAGCAGCAGCAGTTTACCCTGTGCACGTTACATACATGTGCTGGCAGAATGAGAGCTGGCTGGTCCCCCACTTTATGATCAGTGGGATAATTGGGCTGGGTAATTGCCAGGCAGCCTTGTTAGTTTTGCTGTGAGTCAGCCATTGTGTGTGTCTGCCACTGGAACAATAAGAATAAGCAGGCAGGTTTTCTGCTAAAATAATTAGACAATCAACAGTGTTTTGTCTTGTGGCCAGTTGCCTTCACAGGCATCACACCTGAAGCTGTTATGGAAGTACTGGCTGTACACACATGGAAAATAATGGTGTCAGTCAGCTATGAAAAGTTAACTTGACAGTAAACTTAATTTAACTTATACAGGCTGTTCCAATAGGCTTTGGAGATTTCATCTCCACCTTTGCCCTCTGGTTCTAAAATTGTCTGTGGACCTTTAAAGAGTGGGGAGAGTTGGAAGATTTTATTAAATAATAGTTCTGGGTACTTTCTTTTCTTTGAAATGCCCTGCAAACAATACTTGGGGACTAATTCTAATTTTTCACAAAGCTGTGTTTGAAAAATTTGTGCTGTCAGTGTTTGCACTATGTGGATAACTTGATCAGAATAGGTATTTCAAATCTGTCTACCTTGTTTGTAGAGAAAAGAAAAAAAAAGATAACTTGCGTATTTACTGTGTCAGGCTATTGCTTTTTATTAGGAAGCAGAGTTAATGATTCAAGCATGAGTTTTACTTCTTCATGCTGTACCAGTTTTCCCAAGGGGATTTTTTTGGAGAGAGATGCATGTAAACAAATACTGTTGAATTTAAACATGTGGCTGTGTGTTTTAAGAAGCCCTACTCAGCAGTAACAGCAGAGACAAGGAAAATGATGCAGTAAAAATATGAAATTTCATATCAGTCATTTTGCAAGTATATCAGATTTCAGTAGGTGATATCTATTTCTGAACACTGTCCTTGCTCTTTTGCATCAGCAGAAATGCTAGGTGGAACAGAGGGATTGTAGGTGGGCTGCTCAGTAAGGAAAATGGAAATGAATCCTTGCAAAGAAAGTTGACTAAAAATATGTTTATGTAAAGTGAATTCGTGCAGGTCTTTCTGTGGAATCTGAGTTTAACTAGGAGTCTTATTAAGTCTGATTATTAGCATGAAAGAATATATACTAAAATGGAAAACATGAAAACTTTTCCTTGCGTTTTTTACAAGGCTTATTATTTCTTGTGAGTGTCCTTGCTTTGATTTTGTGTGAAACAAGATTCTATTTGAGAAGATGCTTTTGTCTCATTTCTGTGGTGTCCCTGCAGCATTCTTCTGGGGGTTTCTTAGCCTGCTTTTTGTGTGTCTGTGTTTTTGGTTTTTGTTTTTTTAAGGAAAGACCACAGTTTAATTCTACTGACTTGTCCTTCTGATGCTTGTAGGTACTTCTATTAGTACCATTATTTTGTGTGTTAATTTTTGTACTGTGTCTTAGTCTTTTGTTGCTCTTGATGGAATAAAGTTTGTTGTGTACTAAGATGACTAATAGAGGAAAATTTCATTTTTTAAAACTCTTTTCTGTGAATTCTGAAAGGGAAAAAATAAATGTATGGTATCTTCAGTAAGGGGAGATATAAGCAACTGTAAATAGAAGTTGGAAAAGGAATCAGGTAAATTTTTTTTTGTCACTTTATTGGCTGAATACTTGCTGCTTTTGCTATGTAAAATTGATAGATGACAAATAGTTTGGGTGGGTTTTTTTGGTATTTGTTCTCTTTTGACAAGTAAGAGACAGCTGCTACTGTTGAAATGTAGGCAAATTTGATCACACTGTATATCAAACTGAATGAATGAATCAGGATGTGGTGGGAAGTTCTATTTTTGTTCTGCAGAGAAAGCAAAGAAAAATGGCAGAAAACTTGCCATGGTCTAAAGAGATAAGCAGATGAATTAGTCAAAGAACAGAGCCAGACAAAACTCCTGGGATGCTGTGTTGCTACTAGAGTTGTATAGCTTTTTAAATAGAGAACAGGACTTACATAGAGACTTCATTTCTCTGTATATGAGTCTCCAAAATATTGGGATGTTGTGGCCCATCGTCACTGGCCTTTCTGACCCTGCATGCCCTTGCCTGTTCTGGTTTGTTTCCATTGTATTCACAGAGTGAGAACTCTTGCTTGTGCTTCCATAATTTCCTCTTATTGCTGTCTGATCTCCTTTTTGTTCTTCCTGCTTGTCCATATTAAAAAAAACTCCCGAAGAAACACAGTCAGAAGTGGTCAAGAGCTTTATTATGTGTTACTCAGCAGTTGTGTAGTTATTTTTGCATCTCTTTCCTCTAGATGCAGTTCAGATTTCTTCCCGCTAGTATCTGGTTGTTGAATCACTATGTTATAAGTCTTTACAGTAAAATATAAAACCTTCCATGCTTTATATTTTTGTAAGCCATAGATGAAGTCTTGAGAACAAAAAGATCAAGATTCTTACCAATCATGAAAGGAAGGAATCTGTTTAAAGTAATGAAATCATCATTATAATTTTACTTTTCTTCCAAATATTGTCTTTCAGAAAACAGCTTTAGGCTATAGCATGTGCAGTGAAAAATTCAGATGTATGTTCTTATGGGCTTGTTTGATAGTTCCACAGTTATTTTTTTTTTTAAATAATGATTCTGCAAAATTTAGATCAATTTATCAACTCTCTGCAAGAGAAGTTCATAAACATCTTGCTTTCTTTAGTCCAGTTAGCTTCTTAAACACTCATTGTGTTATCTTTTTTCTTATTTATTCCTGTTTTTTCCCTATTCAGTGAGACCTAAACGGCACTAAAGCACACCTTAAAATCCTCCGATACACCAACATCAGAACTGAATGTTAAACTTTTTCTAATCATGGTTATTGAGATGTAGGCAGTCATATCTGAATTTCCAGTTGTGTGGAAATCATCTGTGTTCACTCTCTATTCATTTTCAGGAAATCCTTAGTTTTCTTATAAAATCCAAACATAGTCCTGCATGTTTACTGTAAGGGAATTGCCTGAATTGTGCCTTTTAAGCCTAGATAGGACCAACTGCTACCTGCTATCACTTCTACTTTTGGAGCTTGACCTTTAAAGCATCATCTTTAGAAACTCAGGATAATATAATTTCATCCCTTTATATTGACTTCACACTTTTTTCTCTGTCTATCCTTCTTGTTTGTCAAGAAACTGAATGGTATTTGCTATTGAGGTGCAGGGCAGCTATGTTTAATTTCATTAGGATGGAAATATTTGGAGAATATTTAGTCTTTCTTTTAGCAATCCGTTAGAGAACCAGGAGAGTTCTGTTTTCCCACAATGAAACTGCTCAGTCATTCTGTGAAAGGGATGAAAATACGAACTGGTGATACAGCCTGCCTACCTTAAAGCTCTTTAAGGCATTTGATTACCAAATTTATGACTACTAAAACGTCCAGTTGTATTAAATGACTGAATTGCAGTTTTATCCACAATGTACTGACATTGTGGAGACTCTTCAAAGTAGTTTTTTGTGATTCCATTCTCAGATGGAGATGGACATTTCATGGGATGTGACTTTTGAAACAAATAATTCTTGCTGGGAGCCAGCTTGCTGCTGAAGTGTGCCTGGTGTTCTGTTTACCTGATAAAGCTCTGGCTTGCAGCACTGCCCAAATTTTTAATGCATGTGTACAAGCAGCTCCCTTTTTGCCCAGCTTCAGCTGTTTTGAGATTGATCTTTCACCTCAAACAGGATCATGTTTTTTTAATGTCACACCCTAGAAGGTCAGTGAGTGGTCTGAGGGACATCAGGACTATCCTTTGAGCCTAAGACAGGTGGAAGAAGGAGAATAAGGAAGTGTTGAAGATGAGAGCACTTCAGAGAGCTTCTTGTCAGGCTGTATTCCTCTGAGGGCACACCTGGGCAGGTAATGCCAACCTGTGTACAGTGGGAGAAAACAGTGTGAAGTTAACTTGGTGGTGGGGACCTTAGGATGCTTCAGGCACTAAGCAGTGGATTAGTTTCAGCATTGGCTGTGGTGCTACTGTGCTGTGCTGCAGCAGAGGTTAAAAACTGTTGCTTCAGCATCATGTGTTCTATATTTTGGCTTCCCTGTAGTGAGGGAGCAAACACCACAATCGTTAGAACTCCATTTTGCATTGTGGACCATTTTAAAATGGAGGATAAAGAAAAGGATCCTGCTTTGAATATAGTTTGTGTGTGCTATATGAATTTAATTATGCTGTTTGGCATAAAAATAGATTTGACTGTGTTTTCCATCAACTTACATTTCTTGTTAGAAGGTAAGGTTCAAAACAGAAATGGAATTCTTTTTCCTTATTGACTTTTCTCAGAATTAACAGAGCCTGCTGGTCTGTTTCCTAGAAGTGTACCACTTGTTTCAATAACTAGTTTTGCAAAATTCACCTTTTTAGTTGTGGTGGCTTTTCATCACTGTTTTGCCTATTGGTGGACAACAGCCCAGGAAAAAATTGAGAACCTGTATTTTGAGGGAAGAAGATGGCGTAATTAATGAATTTATTTTAAAGATAATTATATTATTTTTAAGCCCATACAAGTGAAAATGCTGCCTGTTTCTTTGTTTGGTCCTAAACATTGTTAGCAAATCTAGCAGCTCTCTTTTCCATCTTCTTTAGATGGATAAATTCTCTGGGGTTAAGTAATATCATTGATGCATCCAGGAGGAGGTTGTTATTGTCCTGCAAAATTATTAATGCCTTGAGCAGAATGAGACCACATCTGACACACTTAGGTTGCATCCTTGCACTGTAAGAACTGAAGCCAATTTTGTAGTGCACATCAGCTATAATGCTAGAGGTGGCAAGTGAATAAAGTGTTAAAAGAAAACTTGTACATAATTACTTTTTGAAAGTACGTTGATGTACTTAAGGTAAATTGTAATGGGAACCTGTAATGGAAAATCTTCCCATTTCAGACATTTTGTGAATGGCGTTTCATCACTGCTGGTACTTGCATTCGAGTTAAAAAAATAGTAATTCAGAATGTTTAAATAAAGTACCTAGTTATAATTATGATAATTTCAGAATGCATTTTAAATCAAGGAACCATGCTTTCATGTACACATACTTAGATGTATTGTGTATTTGGTTTTAAATGAAAAGAAACCTGGTCTCCATCTTCCTGTTGACATCAAACAATCCTCTGATATGCAAATCCAGCTATGGGGAGAACAGATACACAGGGTTTGTTTGGATTCAGTCCAAGACCAAAAGAAAATTATATTTAAAGATGTAATTTATATGCTTTGCCTCATTTAAATGAAAATGCATTTTGAAATGATCCATATAACTAAAAGCATTTTGGTGGAATGTTAAGATCCTTTGTACAACTGATACATTCTGCTATAGGTAGTTTAAAAGCATCTTTCTCATACTCCTTTGTCTCTAATGTGTAGATGTAGCTGTCAGCTTCTCAGTGGCATGTTTTAACATAGTATGAAAATATTTTTATTTTTGCAAATAATTAAATGTTTATGTGAACTTTAAGGCATGCATGAGCGAGAAGTCTGTCTGTACACACAATTAAAATATATCAAGTACTTTGTTTTCCATCTAAAATTTTGCTAGTCTTATTGTTGTTTATCTATTTACTTTGTGTGTTTAACTTCAAAACCTGACGCAATATGATTTCTTTGGAAACAGAGGCTAAACAAGCAACAATTTTTCAATCTTTTTACCTTTAGCTGCAGAATTTATAATGATTAAACTTGTACATTTTAGCATTGGCTGAATTCCAGGTTTTCAGTAGGTATCTTTGGAGGACTATTACTCTGTTCCTGAATACAACATTGGAATATGATGTGTATAGCAGAGTGTAAATGCTTCGTGTAAGCTTTAACAGGCCAGTGAACTGTTACCAGTGATCAGGAATGTTTTTTTATACAGGATGGAAAATATTTGAACAGGAGTTACATCACTGTGAAATTTTGAGAAATCACAGTTCCTTTAGTCCCCTTTCACATATTGCAGAAGTTTTTAAAACTAATGTGACCAATTCTTTTTCCATGATCTTTGTGATTGTGTGGTACTGCTATTCTTTTTTTTTTTCTTCTTTTTAGAAGATGAGGTTATGGAAATCAATTTTGGTGTAGGGAAGTGTATTTAGTTTGGGAAGTTCTGTGGCACATACCTTTAAATCTGACCTTTATTTGTTCTGTGGCCACTTTATACTAGATTACTCTGACCACATTAATCCAACACTGAGGAGTGCTAAATACCGTATAATCCTTTTTTGGGGTAGGAGTTTTATTTAGTTCATGTTATTTGTGGCTCTGTGTGTAGACTGATGAATACACATGCAGTGGTGGTACATATATTAATATTTAAGGGGAAAGCTTTCTGTGTCACGAAATGTTGTTAAACCTTTCTCATTAGGTTGTGAGCCTCTTGTATTTTTTTTCCTTTTTAATTAAGGATTTTCTGTCTTTTTTTTTTTCAGTCTTTTTATGCAAGTTTTATTTTTTAATAGTCACTGTCTTTTTTTTTCTTTTTTTTTTAAAGCATTTTAAGAAACAGAAGAGGTTGATTCCTGAAAGAACCGTTTGGAAGTACTTTGTTCAGCTTTGCAGTGCCTTGGAACATATGCATTCTCGTCGTGTTATGCATAGAGGTAATACAGGATCAAAGATGATTTGTCCGTACCAAACCTTTGACTATGTGAGAATTAAGCTGGCTGGAATCAATTTTGACAGCTGACACAATGTATGTTTCTGTGAGATTTTATGAGTAATAGAGAACTGAGAGAAGTTTGTGGTTGTACATTAGTTGTGGTAGGCATTTGTTTGATAGCAAGCTTTTCATAAGACGCAATAGTTCTGTAAGTGATGGATACCCTGCCATAGCTACTTCATTTCTGGCTCTTATTTTCTGTCCTGTATTTAGTCCTCTATATTTGCCCGTTGTTTTGCCCAGGTGTTGTTACCTGCCTTGCACAGATCTGTTCATCCATTCTTTACACCTCTTGCACCTGCTTGTCTGAAAGAGTATCTGCTCCTGCCCTGCTCGTGATGTACAGGCTGTTCTCCTAGTCCCTTATCTATTGGATTATGTGCAGGTGTGAGCATTTTCTCTGCTTCTCTGGTCCTTTCCACTCTTTCCAATCTCTGTGTCAAATACTGTGTCCCAACAGCTATTGTAGTTGCCAGCTATCCCTGCCAGATACTAGATTTCCTTGGCCCATTTTAAGCCTCGGTCTCCTTTAGATGTGGTCTTCATTTCACCTGATAACTCTTGAGTCAAAGAAAACAGATCACACTGTAGCAGCTTCTCAGATCTGCTATTTTTTTTCCTTATTGAAATCCCTCTGGTTATGGATTGTGAGTTGTGTGTGGGCTGTCTCTTTTTGGGTTCAGAGGAAATTAGCTGTCTTAGGTTGGTGGCTCCCTGTGCTGGGATGCAGGTGACTGCTTGATAGAAGCAGTCCCTCCGTGTCTGCTGAGCTCTGTCATTTGCAGCTGGAAATGTTGCATCCTTCAGCAGATCAGCTTAGATACCCCTGCCCCTGCAAATGGC
This sequence comes from Picathartes gymnocephalus, assembly GCA_013390045.1. Classification (NCBI taxonomy): domain Eukaryota; kingdom Metazoa; phylum Chordata; class Aves; order Passeriformes; family Picathartidae; genus Picathartes; species Picathartes gymnocephalus. Next base: position 59,519 of record WEKY01031380.1, read on the forward strand.
TTTCCCTTGTGATTCTCCTTTTTTTTTCTCCCTATGTGCATTTGTACATATGCCTGCAAGTGCAAATGATACGAAGAAAAGAATATAAAATACAGATTCTTTTCATAGGGTACAAGTATTGTCCTTTAATATTTTTATAATTAAATTAGTTAATTTCTATGTATTTTAGCTCAAAACAAAAGGATTAAAGTTCTTAAACTGAAATAGGAAGATCAAAGCTTCTGCCAAACCTATGGCAAATGTAATGATTCCATGGTTACACACCAAAAGCAATGACAATTAAAGCTATTTTTAAGCTGAGCTATATTCATGTTGGATTATTACACAAAGGGTTATTCAAACTCCTGAAAACTAGGTCAGGTAGCAGCAGAACATACTTGCTTCTGTCTTCCTCTAAAGCTTGTAAGGTTTTGTAACTTTTTTACTGGAAACCTGAAAATGCTGGTGTTTGAAGGGTTATTAACCATTCCTTTTACTGCCTCTTAATGCAAACTGTCATCCTCTCTTATCAAAGTGAACTGATTTCTGTAAGTTTAGAGCCAGGGTGCATTGCTCTTTAGCAGAATAAGAGCCAAACTCCCTTGCCAAACAAATAACAGGTCAGTTTATTTAGAAGACTAACAAGGTAGGTACCTTGTTAGAAATTATAGAATAAAAGTATCTGCTTTGTCTCTAAGGGATTGGATTAAAACTTAACTGGATATTACTTGAGAAAAATAACTGTCTGGGGTATACATAATTATTTTTCTTTGTTTCTACTTGATTAGCCCAATTCCACTGATGAGTTCAAGTAACCATTCTCCTGAGTAAACTTGCTTCTTTTTTTTAATGCCTGCTCTTACAGAGAATCAGTTATCTATTTCAACATTATGCCACTGTGGGTAATTTGATCAGCAAAAGCAATGAAAAATGTTTTACAGTTCTTGAAAACATTTTTGGGCTTTTATTTAAGACATAACAAAAGAGATTCTCTAGTTCTAATCTAAGTCCTTGTGTGCAGATTATATAAAATAGTAATGAACTCTCCTGTATGTGCTGCTGGACTTCGGGTGTGTGGGTTTTTTTGTTTGCTGGCTTGTTTTCTAAAAATGTACTTTCCATGGCTCTTGGTTTTCTTTGCTTGAGTGATGTTTGTACTATTAAAATAGTGGATTTGAAGTTTTACATTTCAGACCCATTCTTTCTGAATAGCACAATCTAATTTTACCAATATTAGCTGTAAATAAAATCCTTTTTTGGTCTGTTATTAATAGAACAGTAGCTTTTCTTGCAACATCACTGTGACTCTTAAATTTTTAAATTTATTTTTCTTTCAGATATAAAGCCAGCAAATGTGTTCATTACAGCTACAGGAGTAGTAAAGCTGGGAGACCTTGGACTGGGTCGGTTTTTCAGCTCCAAAACCACAGCTGCACATTCTTTAGGTAAGCTTTCCCTGAGGTACAGGTGTTGAACAGGTAGTCTTCTACATGATGGAAATACTGTGCCCACTCAGGAGGAGGAAGAAGAGGGTCAGGACCAGCTAAAGCTGTTCTTAATAATAAAAACATAGTCCTAAAGGTATTCCATTAAAAAAATGGTCAGCACCATGGACAAATACAGAAATGCTGTAACACCGAGGCATTACTTTCAGCATACTTTGTGTATTTTCCCTCCTTTGTTTGAATAATTTAATGTACATTTCTGCCTCTGAACAAGTCTTTAAGACAATAGTGTTTCCTAGAAATGCTAGGAAAAAAATAAAATGATAATATGGATGCATTTTTTTAAAATTCAACTTTATTCAGTTTTGGAAGGAATCTCCTGATTCTGTGTGCCTGCATCAATGGCACTAATGACCTCTTGGTTACATGATTTCAAAGGGCTCTCAGAGGAGCTTCCTTTTAGTAGGGTGATGTTTGTCAATATAAGCTTAGGTAGTTGGGGGGAGGTCAGAGTTAACAAAACCAATTCCCAGATAGCTTTTTTCTATTCTTCTTTTTAGAAGTTTTCTGAAATGCTCAGTTTCTTCTTTGCTAGCACACAAAACTAGCAGTGTATTATCTTTGTCCAAACAAAATTTTCATGTAATTTGCAGCTTTCGAGTAGCATGTGAGTACTAGGATGATTAAGAAGCCTTTAAAGAAGAAAAACTAAATATTTGGCATATATTTTAATTTTAAAAGTAGGTAATGGATAAATGACAGAATCTAAGAGGATCTCAATAGAAGAGAAAAACCTTGTAAATAGAGTAACTTCAGCTTTAAAGAGAAATGTAGGAATTAGGGTTCATAACACTGTTAAGTTGGGTTTTTTAGATAAGAAAACATTCTTTTCCCTCACTGAAATGTCTGTGTTTGGTGGTTGCTGAACTCAAGCCTGCTTACCAGTTGCATGTTTGTCATGTTTGTCACTTTTGAGGTGTGAGTGATATATCTGTTAATGGCCAAAAATATATTATTTTGGACAGGAAATTTTTGACACTATCCTTACTTCCTTGTCCTCCAGAAAGCCTTTGGTCTCACTCTTTTGTGCCTTCCAGTTTTTACCATGTTTGGTGCAGACTGGTAAAGTCAAACCCGTGAGTGCCAATAGGAACCCCAGACACAGAGTGCAGTGCTGCACTAGCAGGAGGCTGAGGAGGAGTGGAGAGGCCGGGCTCACAATGTGCTTGGGTTCCACGCTCAAGGTCAGCCAGATGTGGCACTGAAGATCTGCTGCTGTCACAGGGCACAGTGTGTCACCCAGAGCCATCGCTGGCAGCACTTGGAGAGGCTGGGTTGGGTTCTTCTAGGTGGGTTCTGTTACTGCCCGCAGATGGAAGGAGAGTGTGAAGAGGGAGCTGTAAATCCTAATCTGAGGAGTAGGAGCTCATGAATAAGGCAGAGGTCAGCAGTGGGGGCGGGAGAGTAGATTTACGTTCGGAGGCACAAGTCAGGAAGTTAAAGAGGAGCAGACTACCTCAACCCTGGATTATTTTGGCTCCTGGCAGGGGAATGGTTGTGAGGGCTGAGCAGGAAATTAAAAAAAGCTGAAGACTGAGCCAGAGTTAAAAACAGTGTAAACCCCCCGAGCCCTTTAAAGCTCATCTTTTACAGATCCAAGAGTCATCTAGAGAGTGGGGGAAGGAGGGGAGGATGGCAGCTTTGTTTCTTATGTTGGTTGCCGTGTGGTAGAGGAGTTATTTTTTATTTTCTTTTTTCCCCATCTTTTCTTTTCCCATTTCCCTCTTAATTATGAGCTAATGTCAGAATTCAGCCTAGAAAAAAGGTTTGTTTCAGCTGTTAACTTAGGCTACAAGGGAGAAGCAACTTTCTGATCTATTATGTCACTAGCGGAGACCACTGCTTAAAATTAATTTCTTCTGCAGTTTCTGATGGTGATTTTTTTGAAATTTCTTTCAAAGTTGTATCTTTTTATGAGTCCATAAACCTTTGGTGCATGTAACCTGGTAAATTACAAACATATGTGTAACAATTTATACTTGTTTACAGGCTTTATAAAAATTTCAGTAGCAAATGAAATTCAGGCTTCCAGAGATAAAGAAATGTACTAAAATTTTAATTAGCTACAGCGTCTAACTGCTAATTATGAATAATACTGATTTAATTAGAATATTTACTAATGGCTCATTTGAAACAAATGAAAAAACTGCACTGGACAGGGTTTTTTCATGCTCTTAACTCTTTCTAAACAGCTTTGTCAAGAAGTAGAATTTTCCAATGTCATGCCTGTATCTTTTTGGAAATGGAAAACCTTTCTTACAAAAGGGCAGAGGAAATGGAGGCATTTGGTATTGTTGATTTGATACTTAACAAAATCACTTGTTTTCAGAAGACTTTATATTAGAAAGGGGAATATGATCCAACAAAGACTTCTTAGTCCTTTGCCTAGAACTGTGTTATGGTTTTTTTGCTGCTGTTTTAATGGCTGAATGCCAGGCCTTATGCTCTTTGATGAAATGACAGTTCTAAGGCCAGCTCATGGATATGTTTTTTTCTTTGTTAGCCCTTCAGTGGATGTAAAGATAAGTCCATCTTTTCATATTTCCATTACAAAAAGAGTTGTCTGCCGTGGCCGTGCTGTAAGGCTGCACAGTGTGCTGTCCAGGCAGGCACTGCCACCAGCATGGCAGGGCAAAGGAGCAGATCTGCAGTCATCTTACAGTGCTTGAATGCAGAGAATCATCTGCATGGAATTCTGGTGTTCTGTATTTTGACAACTTCTGTCATTTCCGTGATACTGCTGTCCCTGGGACAGACTGTTACGTGAGGAGTTTGACTATAAACTCACACAGGTTGTGAAGAATAAGATACCTTGTGAAAATGTGTGCAAATACTCTCCTCTCCTCTTACATCTCTAACCCAGTAGAGGGTGTGCTGAAGTGGTGATTTGCAGTACCATTCTGTGAATAGAATAAACTCCTCCTAGATACCCAACCATCCTCAGAACCTGCACCCTCAGTGTACAGTAAGGCTGGCAGGGAAGTCTGCAGCTGAGTCATCGCAGTCATCAGAGAAGCTGTGTGAAAATAGCTCTTGTATTTTATGTACAGAAACATGAGATCTCTTACAGTAGTTTGAGAGCTGAAGAGAAATTACTGTGTTGTTATAAAACAACTCAAGATATTTATAGATTGACTTCTGTGGAAGGACTGTTTGTACATTGTGGGCTAGGTTGCAGAGTTACTTTGGATAAGTGCAGTATTTTGGGTCCTGTATTTGAAGACGAGCCCTTCACTTAGAAATCTTCTATAGCTATATTAAATAAATACAAACCCCTGAACATTATAGAATCAGTAGGGTTGGAAAGGACCTCCAAACTGTTTATTTGTGATGTGGTTTGTCTGTCTTCAGCTTCCACATTCATCTTGTTAAGCACTTGCATGTTGTATTGAACTCTGTGTTATGAAATTGCTGTGGTCTCATGGAAACTGAGTCATACATAAACTATGTCTTTTGGTTACTTAAATTTGGCCTTTTTAGCCCCCTTCCTGAATTCCGATAATTATGGATGCCAATGCATGAAATGTCAGTAATGATTATGTGGCCTTTTTTAAAACTATGGTCTGTTAAACCCATTCTGAATCAACCACTACATTATTTTATATAAGTAGATTTAACATTTACCAGGCAGATTTTATTCCCAGCCTAAAAATGCTTGATAGCTTTTAGAGCTAGCAACTATTTTAGAGCTAGTAAGTATGTTAGAGCAACTTTCATTCCACTCCTTGATGCACTTGTTGAACTTTAACTCAGATGCACTGAGTTATATGTTTATCCAGGTAGTAAGATGGACTGTTTATATTACAACTCCCTTCTTCATAGTCGTTACTTTGCCTTTGATCCTTCAGATCAGCTCCCTGCTCCATATTAACTACCATTCCCTCTGCTAGTAACAGGAAGCTTGCATAAAGAATCAGCATTTTCTGGATCTCCAACATCTTTAAAGGGAGGGAGCTCCAGAGCAGCAGCAGATTCTGAGGAGACACTGCATTTGACCCAGGCCGTTTTCAAGGATTTTACTATTCAGATTTGCAGGTTATCACAGATCTGCAAATGCAGCAAGCACAATACTGCAGTTACTGATTTCGTTCTTAAAAGCATAGGCACCTCAATGATTTATCTCCTTTTTTTGTATTATCCCATTTCTGCATCTTCAGATGAGTAAAGGAAGTTGCGTATCTCTATACTATTGGGGTGCTGTATTTTACTTAACAGAAAAAAAAAGTTCCAGGATGGAAGCATAACATATAATCACACTGCTAGTTGCTTGCCAGCAGCACAGCTATGTCCCAAGATTGTTCACTGTGTTAAAAGGATCATTGCAATGCTTTCAGCAGTTCCTGAATCTCAGAATAATGCATCTTTAGTGTCATGTTCTGTTAAAAACAGTTTACAAGTAGTGATGATATCTTCAGATTGTTTGTGTGATTCCATGAGTAATGTAACTAATTTCAATTCCTTTCACTAGCTGATGGTTGGAGGCTTCAGGTTGTATTGCAGTGAAGGTGTTACACTAGGCTAAATGCTGTAAAATGGTAACATTTGTTCTTGCTTTTCACTATCATCAATCTTTCACAGTCATATCAGACCCCTAATGTATCAGCAGGCTTCCCAGAGCTACTGGTTAAAATTACCTTTACTCTTGGTAGACTGTGAACCTTCAAACCTGGGTGTTTTCAGCTGCCCCCTGTGGGTTCTCTGAAGCCTCTTTCTGGCACATTACTCACTGCCAGCCACTTGTGTGATACCTCAGAGCAGCAGAGGCCCTGCTGCTGTAGCCAGCGAACAACCACATTACTGTTAAACTTATTTCTGTTGTTAGATGAATTCTGCCAACAAAGCATCAGAACATACTAAACCAGTGCTTTAATTAATGGATACAAAATGCAGCTGAAATTTTTCAGCCATGTACAAGCTCACAAGTCCTTGGGCTGTTAAAAAAAATTCAAGAGGGAAATAAAACAGTAAAGATAATAATATGAAACCTGTGTCATTCCAAATGTTGTTTAGTTGCAATTCTAACCTTAAGATATCTGTCATTAAGTGCCCATTAAAGTCCTGATGTTGATACATTGGGAAACAGAGTTGCTTCTGGATATTTTGCTAGTTATTTTGGCGTTGTGGTCTACCCATCTGCTTGCCTGTTGTTTCACAGAGAAAAGACCATTCTGCGTTGTGAGTAAATGCAAACATCCTATGAGAGAAAATGTCTCCCAGAGTACTCTGTTGAGCTGCCTCCCCCAGCCTTTCTCCTTTTAAGCTGTTACCCCTTGCAGCCTCAGTTCAGAGCTGCACTGAGAGCCCAGCCCAGCGCCGAGGGACAGGGGCTGTGGCACACTCTGCTTTCCTAGAGCTGGCAGTCTCCCCAAAATGTTTGGGGGACCAGATCCATTGGAGGATACCACATGGGGACCTCTGTCTTTGCCTGTCTGTTACTGAATCAGTTTATTTGGGTTTTCACCATTGTTTGCCAAGGAGCAGATCCAGTGAAATTATGGGTTACCAGTGGCAGTGACCTGACCTGAGATAGGTGGTTCTGGGGTTCCCTATCTGAGCTGGGCCTTTCAAGAAGGAAAGCAATTCTCCCTCCTCCTTACTCCCTAAGAATGTATGACATAGTTTGACATACAGCATTATACATACCCTACAAGGTAGGGTACATTGTCAAAACAAAACCCTTAACTTTTCAAAATTATTAGAGTAAAATTATCTACCTGATTATTTATTTAACCTGATTATTCAGATGTGGAAGTACATATATATTCACTGTATCTCTGTTTTCAGTATTGATATAGACATCAATTCTGAATTAAACTAATCTGTTCAGAAGAGCAGAAGTGAAACCAGATCCTTGTGTTACAATAATATGTGAGGTTCATACCATAAAGTACAAAAATGAGAAATTGCTCATTTTAATTGCTGGTGGTGTTCCAAGATGTTCGGTTTCAAAATAAAATCATCTTGAATTGACAGAAATCAGCTGGTTTTCATCATTGGGATCCAGTGCTTAAGAAAATATTCAAACAAAATTGAAATAACAGTCTGTATAGATCTGTGACTTTTTTTTGCTGTTAGGCAGTCATTTTGGGGGATACAGGGAGAAAGTTCAGAAACAATGCACTAAAATTGCCACTACCATTATTTTCCATAACTTCTTTTTCTTATTTCTCTGTCATATATGAAACCATCACTCCAATACTTCTTTGTAATGACATTTTTTATAGAGCTGAAACAGTATTTCTCTCTTCCAAGTAACTTATGACACAGATGGGGTAGGGTTTGATTAAAATCAAGGAGAAAGAGGTAGTAGTATCCAGTATAAATTAACTCTGGGACAGTCCTAATAAATGGTGCTTTTCAGGAGTTTTCAGGAGCAGACATTTCCAGAGCCCACAGCTCTGAGGCAGGATTAAGCTGGGACAGGCACAGGTTTGGGAGCTGAAAAGCCCTTGTGGAATTAAGTCCTGCATTCGATGGCTGAGTTGCCCATAAGAACCTCAGCTTCTGCTGGGTTTGCTGGTTTTTCTGCCTTTGTCTCTGAAGGTCCTGAATCTCAGGGTCAGCTTTAATTCCAGCTATTCAAAGTAGCTGTGTTTTTTAGTTTCAAAAGCATATTTTTGAGATTTATATATTCTCGAAGGAAAACAGAACTTGTGAAACAAAAAATAAAATTCAGCCCATGGAAGAGAATTTCTAGCTGTTGTTTCTAGCCACGGTGGCAACAGTTTGGAAAAGTAGCAGGAATGTGTGTGTGTAGTACTTTAGCTCGGTTCTCTTCAGGAGAAACAAATTACTTATGAGGTTCTTCAAAAGCAAAATCTGGAAGTGTTCTACAACTGCACGGGTCTGGTAATGAGTTATGAGTAGTGAAAGTAAAGCTGCATTGGATGAAATAGATACCTAATTAATGTATTTCTGTCAAACCAAAGTGTCCTGAGTTGAATTTTTATGCGTAGCAAAATGAGAAACAGAAGATAAAAAATATTCTTCTACCGGGAAAATTGTAATTTTACTACTGCATAACAACAGAAATTTTCATTCACCTGTGTGTTTTTTGCAGTTGGTACACCTTACTATATGTCTCCAGAGAGAATACATGAAAATGGTTACAACTTCAAGTCTGACATCTGGTCTTTAGGCTGTCTGCTGTATGAGGTAAAAGTGATATATACAGTGAACTTAATAATACTCTTGTACTTCCCCCTTCCCCTGCCCCCCTCACCCTTACAGAACTTCAGCATGTGAAATACTTTTATTTGTGTTTTACTTGAACTTACCTTTAACTGGGCTTGCTGCAAAGGTTTCACAGCAATTTCTTGAAGATTGGGCATGACTGAAGGATTAATAAATGAATAATAACAAACACATGTAAAATTGTTCTAGGTGTTTTCATGGCCTATGCTGATTATATGATTTTGTTAATAAATGCATTGAGAAGTAGTAGGAGTGATTTGAATAAGTAAGTAATGCTTTCAAAAACTGCAATATAGTTATTTTAATACAAATTTTTTATTTTTATAAATACTTTAAACCTAAGTAAAATTATGAGAAAGATTTACTGTACTTACTGCTACAAGCTTGGATGAATTCTCAAGATAATAACTTCAGCTGCACACATAGGTAATTTTTCTGTTCTTCTCCTGTGATGGTTAAACTGCAATTGTTTAGTTTCTGTATCTGTACAGTTGAGATTGGTAGGTGGCACACAATTTTAAGTAATACCATATTTGGAGAAAATGAAGATACAGAGGACACATTGAAATTAAGGCAAATGAAGGTATGAAGAACAGGTGGGCTTCTAAGACAAATAACATCTCCCAAGTGCTTTGTGTACCATTTCTTGATATGAAGAATAAACACGTGTAGAAGGATGCTGGGAAAAAAAATGGTTCCATCAGCAATGGCAGTGAAGTCTTCCTGGTCATGTTCCAGGTAGAAACTACTATACTCGAGTCACTTCTTATTTACCTACAAGCCACCTGCCTCAGTGGGTCAGCAGAACTCATTCAACACATACTCAGCAGTATCAGCACCTCCTTGTTTATTTTAGGATTTTGCAGAAAACATTGGCCAGTTAAGGTTGGATGTTACTGCTAGGTGAATCATCTCCAGTAATATTTGTTTACTTTCTATCACTGACATGTTGCTTTGAATATTAGAAGGACAAACAGCTGTATTGCAAGTCTGCACTTTACAGGTCTGTGTATAGGTGTTGCTTTAAATCTTGGGGATCATTTAAGGAATGAAGTCCAGCTGATAGCAAGTATTTAGAAGTTTATATCCTGATCTGAAACTTAATCCTGTATTGGGATTCCTCAATACTGACCATGGCAGCCTTGAATTTCAGTTCTTTGCTTTACACACTTGTGCAAACCCTAAGGTAGCATAAAGGTAGATGAGCATTTTTCAGTATTACTATTTCTTTGCCTCTTATTGGTTTATTTGAGGATTTCTTAAATCTGGAAACAAACAAATAAAACCTTTGAATTACTATTATATAAAATCCCCATTAGTGAAGGTTAATTTTTCTTTTATGTTATATGAAATTAAATTGCTGAATATAAATCAGTAGTACTTTTCTAAAGATTTTCTTTTTAAGCTTGCTGCCTTAATGCTGGTAGAGTATATTAAACACCTACGTGAATATTGCATTTTTCTTTGATGTGGTAGATAATCTCAAAATAACTCAATTCCATTGATTAACTCAGCATCTTGAAATACCATTCTCTTTTGATTTATTTTAGTGGTTTTACCAGAGTGCTGTTTAAGTTGATATGGAGTAGTGTTTGTTTTCCTTATTGCAAGAATAAAATGATTATTAGGACCCTTTGTTGATACATAGCTACAGTGTATGGCAGTGTCAACTATAGCTTTTAATTTCTTTTAGAAGTGCATTTAATTGATTCTGCACCATACCAGATATTTGTGGTGGGCTTTCTTGTTTTGTTTTGGAAGTTTATCTTGAGCATTGATCTATAATTTTGAAATTTCAGGTATAGCGAATTCAAAATACATTCTCAGCATTTTTCTCATTTAGTATTTTTTCTTAATTATTGGGAAGGGGTTAATTAAGGTTCTTCAAGACTTGTGTCGACCAATGAATGTTTTTTTTTTTAATCTGTGCAGTTTTGTGCTGGGTGTCTCTGTGATTTGTCTATTGCCTGCGTTTTAACATGTTTTATTATGTTGATTTCATGGTGATATGTGTTCATATGTACTCTGGATTGTCTCCAGCTTAATTGGAGAAAAACTGTGGCAAGTTTATCACATCTCAGTAAATGCTTAATTGCTGCTAAACTTTTCAGTTATGTTTTAATTTAAGTTTAAACTAATTTGGTTTTAGAAATTGTTATTTCTAGTGTATATAACAATCTATTATTCAGTGCTAACTGTATGGCCAGTAAAATTTTGCAGAAACATGTTTTAAAGTCTGAATTTTTTAGAGCCCTAGGTATTTCTGAAACCTCAAAAACACTACCAGTGGAGTTTTAATTGATATGCAACAAAGTAGACTTTACTAATTAAAATCAAGATGCTGTGCTTTTGCTACATGGACCTTTACATGGAAAAGTAGGTCTTACACATTTCCTTTTATTGTTCAGCGTAGCAATTGCATCCTTACAGGGTTGTAGGTTGGTGGCTTACAGTTCAAAAAAAAAAAAAA